>JAAGNO010024942.1:0-40265 GCA_033439905.1 Ceryle rudis
GGGGCAGCTTGAGGCCGGTTCCTCTTGTGCTGTCCCTTGTCCCTTGGGAGCAGAGCCCGACCCCCCCTGGCTCCACCATCCTGTCAGGAGCTGTCAAAGCACTGGCAGCAGAAGGGCCTCCTGGGCAGGGACACCCCTCCAGTACCAAAGCTGCAAAGACAGCACAGTCAGAGCCAGCACGATCTGCTGTCACACCCGGAGCCAATCCCCAGACATCCCAGATGGGGAGCAGGGAGGGCAAGAGGACATGGCGGAGCCACAGCGCACGTGGCCAGTCAGCACTTCAGAGCTCGTGCATCGTGAACAGCCTCTGTGGCAGCTCCAGGCGTGCAGACCTCAGACCCGACCCTGTGTGACAGTCAGACCCGGCGGTGTCCAGGCTGCCGTCTGGGGAAATGCCTGTCCTGTGGTCAGTCTGCAGCTCAGCAAACTGCGGAAAAGACAGTTCTGAGCACACCGGATTCGCACACCTGGCAGAAAGAGACAGGACAAGGAGTTTTGGGAGTGAAAACTAGAGAAGCTCACCCTAGAAACACAGGGCAGCGTTTAGTCCCAAGGACATGCAAGATGAGACCTCTGAAAGTCATTAGCACAAGAGCTCCAAAGGACACAGCGCCTTGTGTGTGATCCCACTTTAAGCCTAACGTTCTCCAGGCGGCTCTGCAGCCCAGGACAGAGCAGCTTCACCAGAGCTGTGGCCACAAAGGTCTGTGAACGCAAGGGCTCCAAAAAATGTACTTTCTGAAGCCAACTATCAGAGCCAAGGCGCTCCAACACTCTGCTGGGCGCTCTGGGAAAAGCACGCCAGTTAAGCCCTGCCCAATGCGTTAATCACTAATGACCCCGCATCGTTTACAAGTTATCCAGCCTCACTTTTCATAAAGCCATATCACGAAATGGGCACTACCACAGAAAGAGCCATCACCGACTTCAGGCCCAGCGCAACGTTTGTCCTGCCGGTGCAGCAGAGCCTTCCCCGCTGGCCTGCCCAGGTGGGACGAGCTGGTCCCTCTGAGGCCGGGCAGCTGAGCACTGGGCTGGGTCTGCCACGCGACATGGCTTTGGGGGGCTGATGCCCCTCAGGAGTGGCGTTGGCAGACACGGCGCTGCACAGCCCCACTGGTGCCCTCCCCATCCTGCTGCGACTCCGGGAGGGGACCTCACCTGCCCTTGGGACGGCTGCTCAAGGGCACCCAGGTGTTTGCCCAACTTCTCCCTGCAGCAGGGAGGAGAGCATCCGACTGCACAGCTAAAAATAAGTGGCCCCTTTTTAATAACCCTGACCGCGTTTCTTCCCGCATCCGTCAGGCCTCGGAGTGCATGTTTTGCAAGGAGACTGAAAAGATGGCAGAACGTATCGGAACGTGCCCCATACTCGCGATGCTGTTTCGTACATCAGCAGCCTGACGAGGGGCGCGCAGGCAGCAGGCTGCCGCCGGCACGGGCTCGCTCGGACGAGCCGGGGGACGAAAGGACGGCGGCACCCCGGCTGGTGTCCCGGCACACGCCGGCCCAGGCACAGCCCGGCGAGGAACCGGCCAGGCGCGGAACCGGCCAGGCGCGGAGCGGCCGGGAGCCAGCCTGCGGCACCGGAGCATCCCCGCCCGGGCGCCGGCTCTGCCGGGACGCGCCGCTGAGCGGCAGCGACGAGAAGCGGGGAGACCCCCGTTTGACCCGCCCGGCCCAGAGGCGGAGGCTCCGGGAGCCCCCGGCTGAGCCCGGTGCCCTCGGCACGTTCGCAGCAGTCCCTCGGGGAGGGGGTCGCGGCACGGCCGCGGGCACCGGTGGCCTGGAGCCCCCGGGGGGGGAGCAGCCCGGGGGCGGGCCCCTCGAGGCCCGGGGCCTTCGGGAGAAGGGTTTCCGGTGAGGAGGCCGGCGGGCCCAGCGTGAGGGGAGGCTCCTGAGGGGAGATCCCCGGCGACGGGGGTCCCGCAACCCCCGCTGAGAGGCAGCAGCTCTCTGGTCTCCGCAGGCCGCATCCCACGAGGTTCCCGGTGGCCCCGAGGTGTCCGTCTGCTTTGCTAACCGCTCTGCCGCCCTCTTCCACCTCGGGCACTTTGAGGTAAGCGGTGATGGGGCAGCGGGACCCACGGCAGCCCGGCCTCCCCCCACACCCCCCGCCACGCTCCCGAGCTGCTGGGTGCCCCCGAGCAAGTCTGCACACCCAGAGGGTGGCCTGAGGTCTCCTGTGTGGCAAGAGAAGGGGGGGATTGGGCCAAGAAGGAGCCCGAGCACCATCTGAGGCATTACCAGACTCAGTTTACACGCAGGGGTCAGGTGGATGCTTCTGCACACCCCAGAACGATGGGTATTTGTTTGTTAGACCAAGGAGTTGTAGATCAGATGTGCTTCTGAAAAGCACCCATCATTACTTAAAGTTTCTGAAGGGCTCCTGCTTTCCTCCTTCTGTGCCAGGAGGCTTTGTTTGGCCAATGGATCAGCTGCGTGTGTGGAATTTGCTGATTAACATAGTTAATATTCTACATCTTAAAGGGAATAAAAGAGCACTAGTCTCAGCTGGTTTACAAGTGTATTTAAAAGGCCTTGTCTTTATTCCTAGGTTTGTTTGGAGGATATTGCTAGGGCCGAAAGCCATGGCTATCCAGACAAGCTGCTGCCCAAGGTCTTGCTGCGGAAAGCCGAATGTCTGCTGTGTTTGGGGAGGTTACAGGATGCAGCAGATGCTCTCAGAGTGGTGGAGAATAAAATTGCTGTGGATGGGATCATGAGTAGTCCTATGCACCAGACACTGCTAAAAAAGTTAAGTCAACTGAAGATTAAAATACATGAGAAACAGAGCTGTCCAGAGCCTGCACGAGAAGCCCATGGTGACATTCAAAGAGAGTCAGAGATTTGGGAAGAGAACGACAGTATTTCAGGTGCATCTTCATCTTTGAGCTTGAATTTTGATAGAGAGAGAGGGCGTCACTTGGTGGCCTCCCAGCACATTCTGCCAGGACAGAGCCTGTTGAAAGAGGAGGCCTTTGTAAGTGTGCTCTGCCCAGGGGAGAGCCTTCTTCTGGAGGACGGCAGCGAAACAGCGTGGGACACTCGAGTGACTAATGCAGACCTTTATTGCCACCGTTGTCTGAGGCAGCTCTTAGTCTCAGTGCCTTGTCAGGGGTGCAGTTATGCAAAGTACTGCAGCCAGAACTGCGCAGACGCAGCGTGGGAGCGGTACCACGGGACAGAGTGCTCCCTGGGACCGCTGCTTCTCACATTAGGGGTCTTCTGCCATGTTGCCCTGAGGACTGTTCTGCTGGCGGGATTTGCAGAGGTTAGCAGGCTGGTGGAATGGTCCCACAATGATGACAAGGACCTTTGTGACCCTGAGGCAAGATGCAAGCATCTTGGAGAGGCACCACATACAAGAGTTGGTACCAGATGCATCCCTGGTTGTAACGATGATGGTCGGTACCAGAGTTCTTACCAAGCTGTGTTCAGCCTTTTACCACATGCAGAGAAGCACAGCCCTGAACATAAGTTCCTTTGCACGCTGAGTGTCTTAGCTATATGCAAACAGCTGCAAGAAGCTGGCCTGGAGTCCGCTGTTTCAAATCAGGAATCACCCGAGAAGTGGTGCAAACAAAAGAAGCGTGAAAAAACATCAGGTGAATTGTCTCCAGAGCTGAAGACTATGGCAGAAGCGATGCTGAGGCACCTCCTGCAGCTCCAGTGTAATGCACAAGCGATCACTGTAATGCAGGAGTCAGGTAAGATGAAAACTTGTAAGCCTTCACCCATTGTCCTTGCTCATCTAGCTCCTGTGAAGAGATTGAATTATCGCTTGTAAAAGGCTCCTGTTGTAGATAGGAATGAATTGCATAAAATTTAACGGCCTGCCCCATGCTGGCCCATTCTTTGGTGTACACGTAGGGGGTATTTGGCTATTATTATTTGCAGCAATAACCAGAAACCTTTCTACTGCTCTCTGCCATTGGTCGCAGTGCTCGTTGCGTAAGTTGCGTGGGTTACTGAGTGTTTGCTCTCAACCTACTTGTTCTTCCTCTGTCTTTAGGGTCCAGAGATGGTGCTGTTGTAAATAAGAAGCCTGTGCGCCTGGCGACAGCCTTCTTTCCTGTCCTCAGCCTTCTGAACCATTCGTGCTGTCCGAATATCAGCGTGTCATTTAGTGGGACAGCTGTCACTGTCAGAGCGTCGCAGCCAATCCCAAGTGGCCAAGAGATTTTCCATTGCTATGGTAAGTATTAACTCTCTGTTTGTCTCAAGGCACAGACATCCTTTCACCCCTGCTTGGCATGCTAACTGATTGCTATTAATATCGTAATTCCCAGTATAATGTTGCCGAAGTCTTTGTTTTTATAAGGCTCAATCAAAAATATCAACACAAGATTTTTATCTCCTGAACCCACTGTTACATTTTCAGTCTCCAGTTATGTCCTCTCCAGAAGATGATGTGTCTCATCTTAATAATAACAAAGATAGATGTAATCTGATGTTAAGAACTGTACCTCCTTGGAGATTTCTACCATTGCTATCCCTCTGCAGGGCCTCACCAATGTAGAATGAGGGTTGCTGAGAGACAGCAGCTTCTCAGTCAGTATTTCTTTGAGTGTCGCTGTCAGGCGTGTCTTGATGAGTTAGAGTCTGATGTCAAGAGCGTGGTGTCTGTGAGAAACTCATTCTGCTGTCCAAGCTGCCAGGCTCCAATGCAGGTAGTTCTTCTGTCGTTGTGATTGTGTAACTTCTTGGGATGTGTAAAGTTTGGGTCTCTGAGAATGTCAAGAGTTAAAGAGCTCAGTCCATGATCTCTGTTCAGAAGGCAAAAGCCCCTGTAGAGTCAAGACAGTATCACACTGTTCTTAGCAGCTTTTTTGTTATGTTCTTGTATGTCAGTCTTCCAGCATTATAGGGAAAATAATGCCTTTAACAGCAAGTTAAAATCCCTTTGAGCCCTTATGAAGGAACTTTAGAATATCAGGGCTATGGATTAGGTGAAGTGGGCTATTTAGGAAAGAAAATAGAGGCCTGCAGTGTAGAACAGAAGATGTACATCCAGGGGCTGCGTGGAGACACAGTCCCACTTTCTGCAGCTCACAGGATGTAAATGAGAACAGCATGTAGCGTGGGTTAGATGGGGAGACTTCAACATATACAACAGTATATGTGTTTTGTGTCAACATTAGTTGTGCACCTGCTTTGGCCTGATCTTTAGCTCATATAGTTATAGCTGTTCCTGGAAGTTTCTCATAAAATTGAGTAAGCTAATAGCAATTTAGAGGCAAACCACCTTGTTTAATGAATGTGACTGAGTAACAAATGATTTAGCATCTCTGTAACACAACAGAGAGATAACAGAGATGAGTTGAGGCTGCATTGAATGTGAGCAGGAATGATCAGAGGGATGATTTCCACAGGGGGAAGACATGCTCTGTTGTTCAAATGAAGCTTGTGTGATCTCAGTCAGCAGAGAGAGCCTGTCACGCCGTTTATGGGGCCTCCAGGAACAAATCAAGGAAGCGCTAGAGCTGCTAAGAGATGGGAAGGCTGGTAAGGCTCAGCTTTCTACTTTAAGGTCAGCAGCTCATGAGTACACATCGTGATCTGTAGCTCTACCCATGAGATGGCACTATTGCTTATACAGTTGGGGTCTTCTGGCATGCAGCCTGGTGTCCCTGGGGACATGAGCTTTAGGGCTTTTATACCTCTGATCCAGGTGTTAATCTAAGTCACCTATCGTTCCATAGTAACTAAAAGAACTCTGGGTAACATTCTAGTTGCATGTTCCCAGGCCTTCCTTCCCTGGAGTGAGTTGGGCCAACACTGTGTTAGAATAAGCAGGGCTGCAGATGAAGTCAGTGATGAATTCTAACCAAATCCAAATCTAGGTGTGTGAAATGCAAAGATGAGATTGGTCTGATTTTATTTCATGGATCATGGAAAGCTGGTTGCTGGCCAGTGGGAAGAATTTTATACCCTGCTTCGTTACAGATCAGGCTATCAAAATGCTCCTGAAGTGTCAGATGGATGCTAGAAACTTCTTGTCTCCAGAGCATTTGCTGATGGGAGAGGTGGAGGATCATCTGGCACGGGTCTATGCTACTCTTGGTATGGCATTGTCTTCTCACTATCTTTAGATTTCTGAGCTCTGAGTTTACCAGGACTAGCCTTTTCTCTGGCTAGCCCTTTCTGTTTTCTCCTACTGCATTACAGTTTTGACAGCAGGGCTCTCAGACAAGACTACTTTAGCCAGAACTGCGTTCCCAGCAGCCAGTGAACAATAATGTGATCTCATGTTCTTCTAGATTCCTTGTCCTGGTTCTGAGGTCAGCAGCCTCCCAGGAATGCTGTGGATGTAGTTCATCAAATTTTGCATAATGCTGTGAGATTCTTCAGGTGGCAGTAGCTCTAGAAAGTATTTATTCATGACTCATTGTTTTGTTTTGTTATTTTTTTTTTTTCTGTCAGGGAAGTGGCAGGAAGCAGCCAGACACTTGGAGAAGAGTATTGAGATCGTGGAAATGCATCATGGGCCATCAAGTCTAGAAATAGGTCATGAACTTTTCAAGCTGGCACAAATTCTCTTCAATGGGTAAATCTGCTTTCATTCTCTGTCCCTTCCCTGCACCACTCCTGGGTGTCTGACCCAGCATCATGGCAGGTGGCACCTCACAGGGTGTCTTGCAGGACCCTGGGCACTCTGGCAGAGGTGCAGAAGTTAGCCATTACTCATGTGTAAGTTCATTAACCTCTTTGGGGTTCAGTTACACCTCATGACTCTTTGGACCCATTTCTCTGCTTCGTGCCTCTCTTTTTCTTTTCCCTGGCTCCATTTATTCCTTGTCCTATTGTTTTATTGTGACAACTAGTCACCCTCCTTAGTGTTTATACCTCGGTTGTATAATGTTGTTGACATCTTTTTAAAGGAGGAAGTAAAATTCTCTTGCTCTATTTTGACACTCTTTTAGCAAACAAATCCCCCGAGTGCTTCTGAAAAAACTTCTCACAACACTTCTCTTTAACGGAATGAATTTTAGCAATTTTAGCAGTAGTTGCAGTGTGGAAGTAGTGGGTACCTATACTCAAATACAATGTTTTACGTTTTTGTCTATCTCCTTACCTCCCCACCCCTTTGGCAGCTCAAGGAGAAACTATTTGCCTGGTGCTGAAAGGCAGTGGAGGGTAGGATCTGTACCCATGAACGGGTTTAGGGTGTTCTTGGGGGGGTTAAAGGTTATGTAAGTCAAGGAGCTGAATTAAGTATTTTGTATACTCTGTCCTTATTCTCTTCCTATTTCAGATTTGCAGTTTCTGAAGCCCTGAGCACAATTCAAAGAGCAGAGGAGATTTTGTCAGTGCACTGTGGTCCTCAGAGTACTCAGATCCAGGAGCTACAGGAGATGAAGACCTGTCTGTCAGACCTTCCCAGAAGTGTCCTTCAGAGGATTTAATTTCCCTGTCAAAGGAAGCTGCAATGTGATCTTTCATCAAAGCTAAGTTTCATGTGGTAAGGTAGCCATGTAGTACGAGATGGAAAATCACGTGTAACAACAATTTGACTGAAATCTGAAGTGCTCTTTAGTGAAACTTGTAAATAAAATGACCAGTTCTAACATGAGAGGTCTGTGTGTGGTGTGGTGGCAATAGATGCTGTTGTATAATTTCTGCATGTGTGTTTGAAGCACGTGTTTGAGAGGCTTGTGTACACGGCTGTTTCTAGAGATGTGTTCCCCCAGGTGTGGTACCCTGACAGTTGTGGACGTGCCGTCATCCAGACCACGCTGCCTTTTATTTCTAACGCTATGAAGCACTTTTCTTCTTGCCAGTGTGAATTGTAAATGGTTGGAAGGGGTGAGGCAGCAGGCTGGGAAGCGCAAACTTACAAGCTATAAGAGGGGCAGTGCAGAACTTGGAAGGCTATGAGTGCAGACCTGTGAGCAATGAGGCATCCAGTATAAGCAACTGGTGTCAGGTTGGAAGACGGTGGGGAAGAATGCAGCATACACCAGGTAATGCTTGAGTATAGGACACAGAACTGCACTGTGGCTCATCTGGGGAAAATGGGAGTGTGAAGGCATGTGATGTAGGCAGTCTTTCAAGGGAGAATACCAGGACTTGCTGAAATAATAGCAAAAGCTCTTTTATTGCAGCATGAAGGCATAAGATTTGCAAGGTGTGTCTTTGTGCAGCAGAGCAGGGAGCCAGTATACCTCCCAGTACCCCCCTTTCCATTTGGGCCCTCCCGTTGCAGATTATTGTGAAGGGATCTAAACGCTCCTGGGATCCAGGATCTTGCCAATGAAGAGGAGGGTTCCAGTGGTATCATCCCGCAGTACAAGGAGGAAAGGTCTGTCCACATGATATTCTATGGGGAAGGTCAGACGAGCAGCATTCACCCCAGGATTTGGTGTGGATCTTTCCCCATCTTCACTAAGCTCCAGAAGTGCCTTGTGTTGCACGTGAGATAGCTTAATAGGTTTGGCAGAAATCTTGGTAAAGTCAGGTGATGTGAAAAGTGATTGGAGCCCTGGAGGAAAGAAAGAAAGAAAGAAAGAAAACTCCATTAGGTGAAAGCTGAGATTGCAGATGGGGGAGCAGCACTGCTAATGCTGTGATCCAGGGGGGCACGTGGCTGCTCTGGTAGCATTTGCTGGGGGTAGGGGGCAATAGGGAGAAGCAAGTTTACATCTGTTCGTACTGAGCTTCTCCCTCTCCAACTCAGAAGCAGTGTGTGAATGTGGTGGAAAGATGTGTTAAAAGTTGAGGAGTCTTGGACCAAGGTGATTTAGTTGCTGGGGAGATCTACAGACTGACAGCAGGACCTAACTTGTAACCCACCAGCTTCATAGTCTTCTGAGAGCAGAAGGCAACTTGCCCGCTACTTTGAGCCCTGTCAGTCTGTGGAGGGTGTGTGATGTACATACTTGTCTCCTTTAGTGTGCTGCCAAGTGCCTCTTCGTAGTTCAGCTTTAGTTTGGGCAAGCTTAGCACGGCGTGGACTGTCTTCAGCTCCTTGTCTACATCATGGACAAACTCAGAAGTAAGGCTTTCCTCAATCAGAGTCATATTCTGGGTCACCTTTGTAGGTAGGAAGAACATGGCGCTGATTCCTTCTGTCAGTGGCAGCTGGGCAATCTGGAAGGCCAGTTATAAATAAAAAAGTGAATTAAAAAAAAAAAAAAGTGAATAAACCTGTTCAATAATGAACAGTTTTACCCATCCTGTACCAGGCACAGGCCTGAATCCTGTCTGTCTGGTCAACCTTTCCAGTTAACATTCAATCTCCTTCCCTGTTTGTAGGGAACTGCACAGTTACTTAGGGAGATTCTCAGCTGGAACACCTTTGAGCTCATGCTTCAGTGAAAGATTTGGTGAAAGAGGTAGAGATGGAAGTGTTTTGAGGAGTGTGCCCTGCCCTTGTTGCTCAACTTTGGGTCAAGCAGTACAGGTTAGTAGTGGGATCTGTGAATTATTTAAATTCACCTAGCCAATGCAGAAGTAGGATAGTCTGAGGATCAACATACTGCCTTTTAAAACAGGGATTGCAAAATTAGCCTGATGGGAGGAGCAAGGCTGCCTTCTGGAATGGTTTAACAGGTAAGTGTAGCTGAGGTTTAGGAGATCTTGTGCAGTATTTGCTTTCTGACCTTGCAGTTGAGTTCCGAGTCAAAACCATATCGCAGTATGGCTTTGGGGTCTGACATCATGGACACCTTCACAGTTCTGTCCTCATCCAGATGAAAGTCCTTCAGGGCAGTCTTCTTGGTGTCAAACTTGGTTTTCCATGTCCCTGTTTTTTAAAAGATAAAATGGAGGATTTTTTTCTGGAATAAGAGCACATGAAACCAGGCTTGTGTCTATGACCGAGTGATCTTGCACTTTATACATACAGTAATTGTGCTTTAAGAGTTGAGGCAAAACTGAATGATGACAGACATGGAAATAGACTGATCGGAGCTACTGATTAACTGCCACTCTTTGGCCCCTCCTTTTCATCTGAGAATTGGCTAAATGGGAGGTAAAAAAATCAAGCCAGTATATGGGTGGAGTAGCTATTGGGAAGTTGATGTCTACTTATGTAATCACAAAACTATTTTAAAGGGTAACAATTGTGTCAATGCATATGAAGTGCTTCTCTCCCCACCCTTTGTTTTTGCTCCTTGTCTCTAAGCAGTCATTCTCCAGGCTATTGGCTTACAGCATGTTCTAGAAAGCTCTCTGCTATCTTCCTCCATTCCCTCTACAGTGGTAAAAGTTCTCAGTACGCTCTTTAAGCTGTGCCTTCCCTAAATGATAATACTCTGTCTCCTACCTTGGAGTTTTGTGAGCTTAAACTTTCTTCTCTGGTCTCTTACTACAAGCAGGTAAAGATTCAGCTTCCCAAGAGTAATAATTCCTCCCTTAAGGACTATTTCTGTTCAGGTAGTGTGCATTTTTTGTAATTTACTAAATGTTCTCACTTTAATTTACTAAATGTTCTCACTTTCTTCTTATGCTCCGTCTCTTTGTCAGCGAGAGCATTCCCTGGCATCTCTTCTAACACATGCTTAATAGACCCTCTCTGTCACCCAGTACACCACATTCTTACCCTTGAAGAAAGCAGCCCCAGCAAGGAGAATACTGACATCTGTGGGCACGTCCTTCATCAGCCGCATAATCCTTCCCTTTGTCTGCTGTCGTACCCAGTTGTTGATTTCTTGGAGGTCCAATTGGCTATTGCCACTTAGTGCCCTCAGACGCATCTTGTAAGACTTCTCTAGTAGGCTGTGAAAACCAGGCTTCACCCTCAGTCCTGGGGAACAAAAACACTGATATTGCAGCTAGTTCCCTTATCAAAACAATCTCAAGGCAGCAGATTGAAATCCAAAGCCCAGCAGCAGTTCTCTCATAAAACGTTTGTGGCTGTGTGTAGACAGAAACCTGCTTTGAAAAAAGAATGACTGAGGGTACATGGAGGAAACTGATGCAAATCCTATAGCCACCCATGCTGGAGTCTGGGCTAACTCCCTTCTGAAAAGGAAAGGAAGGAGATAAGAACAGAAAGCTTGGACACAGCTATTCCTACATCAGTCTTTCTTCTTTCTCCAACTTGCTTTACGTGTACGGCTTACTCAACCTATTGGATTCTTGGCACCAGCAGGTTCCAAAAGATAGCTCTTAGCTCTCTCTGCAGATGTTTATTGAATGCTGAAAGCAGACATTTCAAATAATTCTGCAAGAAATTAAACAAAGGAATATGGCTGAATGCTATCGCAAATAGAAAATGTGATTTGTGGTTCCTGGAAGGTAGTGACACCTGCCAGAAAACACCAGAGCGAAGACAAAGTTCTCAGCAAGTGTCTTCTAGGTCTTTTTGCATATTAGCTGCTCTGTCACCAGTGCCTTTGCGTGCCTAAGTCTGCTCTTTTATTTATGTGCACACAAACTTGCCAGGCTTTTTCTGGAGCAGCAACAGCATTCCATGAGCTGTCTGCGTCCTGGCTCAACAGTCTGTCAGAGCCAAAGCTGATAGTGTGGTGTTATTCAGTGTGTTCTACCTGCTGCTAGTTATTTAGGTAAAATTTCTTTGAGGGGAAGGACTTTTACTTTTCTCCAAGATGATACGGGAGGCGCTTTTCATGCTCTTCTCTGGGCCAGTCACACTGGTCAGTAGGTCCTTGTAAGTGTTGTGGACCTCAGCTTTGTTAAGCAGATCATAGAAGAGAGCACGAGAAATCACATCTTCTGTTCGTTCTCCAGCCCCTGCCAACAACAAGGACACCAGTATGAGGGAAGGCCTGTCACACCAGACAGCGCCTGAGGAAGAGGGACAAGAACTCACCAAGCGAGAGACCAGAAAGTGCCGTAGCCAGGCTGAATGGAGACAGCAGCACATTGGCAGTGGCTGTCCGGCTAGATTGCTGACGGTACAGGTCATAGCCAAAGTTGGAGACCGCCGCTGCCAGCTTGTTCACGGGGCTCTTGTAGAACGGATCTTCTTCTTCAGCCTCGCCAGTGTTGGCTCCATCAGCGGTGGCAGAGTTCTAGAGGTACAGGGAGCGCTTTGGTTAGACTCGTAGTTTACAAGAGCAGGTCCAGTTGTGATCAACATTTCAAAGGTAATTAGTCTACAGATATTCTTCTATGATCTACAGAAATACTGGCTTATTCTTACTGATACAGAGTGTAGGAACAGTTACTTTAAGGTGTCCCAGCACTCAGATATAGGAATCCACTATTTCTGCCTCACAATCATCCCCTGATGTAACTAGGGTGGTTTTATCTAGGTAAAGCAGGAGTTAGTCTCATTATGTTGCTAAATAAAATCCTAGTGACTTAGGAAGGTAGTGCTTAATCCTTCCCTAAGATTCTCTAAACTTAAATTACCTGCTCCAAGTATCTCTCCCTCACTCTCTGCTTATTGTCTTCTACTCACCTGCTCAGTAGGCGAGTTCTGGGATCTGCCAGGGACAGTTAAGAGACCAAGGAAAAGGAAAACCACTGGAACCTGCATGCCTGAACCTATAAAGGAAGAACATGGCAGAGGTAGTTTGAGCAACCGAGCAAATACATCTCTACTGCTGCTATTCGCTGTACCTGGTTGTGACAGGAACTGCAATAACACATGCTGCTGCTTGTCCAACCCAGTTGTGAAACACACCTGATCTTAGCTGGGTTTTCTTTTTCTCTCATTGGAAGTATTCAACCAGCCTGGCCCCGGTGACTTTAAAATTGGGCAAGGACGAATGCCTGGGTGTGCTTGAGCACAAAAGCAGATGTGTGTGGCCCAAACCACACTGATGCTGGCAGTTAATCAGTGACAAGGTCCAAAAAAGCACTAAATCACATCTTCTGAGTTTTTGATGTGAAAAAAAAAGTAATAATTCAGTTATAAAAGGTAGCAAATCCTTATTGTTGAATGAGGCAATAGACTAAACTGACTGGTTATTGCTCTGCAGTAGAGGTTGCCTGCCTCAGGCAGTAATTCATCACGTTTCTTGTGTCTGCATGTACCCGGAAGGCTGTACAGCCTATATGCATCCTTTACTTATTTGCAATTTGATAAAATAGAAGAGCTTTCTTAAAAGACAGTAAGGAAAGGGGCTAGCCTAACACTGAGCCAGAGCTAGAGAAGTGAAAGACAGAGCTTGGCTTAGCCAACATTTTTAATGCAGGTGGAAGTACCAAACTCCCCAAAGTTCCTTCTGTTGAACCCCCTTTTAATCCACTATTGGCATATGTGGCCCTTCCAGACAGCTCTGTCTGGTCCAAAGGGCAGCAAGTAACCCAGAGTTTCACTGTGGGTAAACCAGAGCTACTGCAGAAGTGTCATGCCCCCGAGAACAGACGCCACTGAGGCTGGTCTGAAGCAATGTTTTTATAGATTCCCAGAAATTAAAGGAAGAGGGTTGTATTTAACTAACCCCTGTGATCCAGGCATCCAGTGAAGTAGGAGAAAACATGTGTTTCAGATTAACTTCAGCTATAAAGAAAACATGCCTGCTGGTAGAAATACAACTTAAAGCCACGTGGCTACAGCAGCCCCAGTTGAAGACCCAGTCTCCTCAGGCAGAGGTTCTACTTCAGTGAAAGGCAGCTCCCTATTTCTTTCCTGCCAAACCCCTTTTCTTCTGGAGGTAGTCATACCTTGGAGAAAAAGGTGTCACAATGCAGGTTTTAAGTTCTTATCTATGTTTAGACAGATGCAGTACCCTCTTTTCCCCGTGACCTGCTGCCGAGCAGATGAGGTATTCTGGTGCAGAAGGTGTGCGTCAAGAGGATTTACTATACTGGAACAAATCGGTGTGTTTGGTGATACGAGAGTGGCTATGATGCTGGGATTGCTCATACCATTGCAGAGCTTTAGAATGAATAGGCACCATGCAGAAAAAGAGATGAGAGAAGCCCTGTGTGAGTCAGTTTAACAGTTAGCGAGGGCTCTGAGAGGATGCAGTACTCTTGCAAACTGAGGGGAAGAGGTTTGGCCCAGTCTAGTTTAGAGATGAGGGTTTTCCATGGAGTATAACATTTTCTCTGAAAATGAGGAAAAAAAAATCCCAACCAAATGAAACAACCAAATCTCAACAGAATCTCTGCTTCCAACTACACTGAGCTCCTGGGAGCGTGAGAGCGGAGATTGGTTTTGCAGATTTGTATTGTTTTTGCCAGTACTGTCACCAGCTTCAGATTTCTCAAACTTTGCCAAAAAGCAATTTCCATTATAAAAAGACAAAGCCTTTTGCGTTTGAATTGGCCTGAACATCTGGATTCTATTTGCATGTCTCTTAGCACACGGCCAAAAATGCAGCGAAAAGAATTTGGTTGGAGCAGAGGTGGGATGGTTTCAGGCATGATATTAAAATCTGTGGCTTCCTTTAAAGAGAAGAGAAGGAACAACAACGCGCAGCATGTGATGTTACAGTCGGGAAGGTGCAGGAAGAAAACTTTGAGAAATGAGCTGAGAAGGAACTTTGTATCTGAAAGTTGTCTCTTTGTGAAGGCCTGCAGGTGCGAAGGAAGGAAATCCTCTGCTTTCCATCTATAGCAGTACAAGTCTCACATCATTTATAAGCACTTCTGATTTTAGGGGTGCTATAAAACATCACCCAGGAGTTCAGACTGCTCGGTCTGATCGCTCCGCACCACAGCACTAACTCCTGAAGCATCTTGTAACCACTAGCTCTAAAGGATTTGACTATCACCAAAATTATTACCATGGCAAAGAAAAGGCTGGTCCCCAGCTGCAGCACAGGTGCTAGAAGGGCAGAAAACCAGCCCAGTTCCCAAGCATTGTGTAGCCCCAGAGGTGCCCTGGGATGCTGGTGGCTCCCAACCCTTGGTGAGATCTCTCCTTTGGTGGGAATCTCACCCTTTAACATCTGCAGAAGAACTGTTCTTCCCATTTCCCAGGTCCTCTGAGAGCTTCCCAGCTTCAGCCCCTGCCCTCTGCTCCCCTCACTGCTGGTACTGAGCGAGGCCGAGCTGTCCCTTACCTCGGGCTCCTCTCGATGCCGTCGAAGGCTCTCAGCGGGTGCGAGTCGGGGACAGTGTGGGTTTGGTGCAGCCACATCTGCTTTTTGCTGCTTCCCCCAGCCCAGCCTTCGGCAGGCTTCAGGTTACAGCTTCCCAGGGCTCTCTTAAAGTGCTCTGCTCCCATTTTCTGCCTCTGCCACCCTCCTGCTGAATTGCACTAATTTTTTAACCCTGCCGTCCAAATCAAATGTGCTCCCTGTGATAAGGGCGGTCGAGCGGGTAAAGCGCAGGTCAGAGAGGCAAATGCTCCCTGCCCTGTTAGAGCAAGTCTTTTATCCCCGTGGTTTTGTTGTATGTCACATGGGAATTTCTTCTCTCTCTGAGTTATAGTTAATACAGAAATGTTTAACAGATTTATGGATTTATGGCCAAGATTTAACATAGAGACTTGTGAGGTGGAAGCAGGATTCTGTTGCTGTTTAAAGCTGTTAAGGTGAAGAGGTTCAGAAGTGGTTCTATCCAGTGATAGTCACTAGTTAACAAGAAGTTATTAACATAACTGGCTTAACGTTTTTAGTCTTTCTTTTCAGCCAAAAAGCCACAAACTCCTGGTAAAAAAAAAAAAAAACAAAAACAAAAAAACCCCAAGATGAATTAACGGGACGTTGTAATTGCTTACAGAATGATAAGTGATCTGGAGAAAGGAAAGGGGAAGAGGGATTCACTGGTTTTTGCAATAGAAGGCTCTAAGGGAGGACCCATCAGTGCACATTTAAATCAAGAGAGTGTATTTTTCATAAATATTAAATTGTAAAGCTCATTGTAACTATATTTTACAGAAGATGAAAGAGAAATAGATTTGAGGGGAATAAAACCAACCCAAACCAAATTAGTGGAAGACAGGTCTGTGGAAGGCTAGCAATGGTTGGATGTAACGTCAGACTCAGCAGCTGAGCGATACAACCAAAGAAATGTTGGTTTTCCTCGTCCCTCATCATTCTTGGCTTCCCCCCCTGCCCCGTCATTTGTTACTGGCTACTGGGAGAGCCAGGATACTGGGCTAACTGGACATGTAGCTAGCCTGATCCAGAGAAGCTGTTTATCTACTTGAAAATACTGAAAATAAATTGTAGCCAGGAATGTCAGTGCCCCCAGTCTAGGTTTGCATTGGGACATCTCCTTTTTGGCCTTCCAGCCTCACTGCTGACAGGTAATGGGGAGTTACTCACGCATGCTGGCACTGAGCTCATACAGGCCCTCAGCAAAAAGGAAAAGATGGGTTTAGAGGAACGCTGGCTGCTTTTGCAAGCCAGAAAAGCAAATCAGGTAGTCTGCCCTGTGATTACTCACAGCTTCAAAGATGACCCTTTCTAAGAAGAATAATAACAGCTCTGCTTTCTACCTCTTCTCAGCTTGCTCGGTGAGAAATCGTCTGCAGAGAGACGTTTGTACTTGTTAGTCTTCCATCATCGGCCCAAGAATGGGGGTGTTGGCTGTGAAGGTATCTTCTGGTGGTTTTTATCTCTTTTTGACACTCATTTGTGTATTAAAGTGCTCTTTATGGAAGGACCACTAGAGAGGTTTTTACATCTCCTCTGTATCTTCAAATGAAAGCCTGTCTGTTTACATACAAGTCTGGTTTTAACCCATTTAAATCAGAGGGGTGGTTGATGTGATAGACCAAAACAAGCTTTGTTCCTGTAGGTGAAGGGTATCCCTGAAACAGTGCATTAGACTCAGCGAACTGGATGTGAGGGCTTAAATCATCTTTGTTAAATCATTTTGCCGTTGTTCTGGTTTGGGGTTAAGATAGTAGGCAACAGGCTGTCTGAGCAGCATTCACCTCTGCTATGAAAGCACTGATCATGATTGTATGGATTTGCTCTAGTAAGGAACAAAATACATCTGATATTAAAGATATTGAGACTTATTTGCTATTCTCAGCCAGTGGTGCAGATGAGCTGTAGAGCAGACACCCCGTGCTAGTCATGTCTTTACAGAATAGAGCTCAGTCAAAATGAAAGCTTAGCAATGCAAAGTGGAAATTCCCGAGCAGAGACATTAATTTTGCTTTGCATTTTACAAACCGCCTCTTCTGGAGAGTCGATGGAGTGAAAAAGTGTCTTAAGGTTGGTGTAACTGATAATTTGTTGAGCAAAGCACAGTCATGGAGGGCTGCTGTGCTGTCAAATGAGGTGAAATTAATACTTTGACAAGAATAGCTTGGAGGAGAAGGGATGGCAGAAAGATGGAAAATAGGAAATAAGAACCAAGCTGTTCAGGAAACTGAGAATGAGCGGAAAAAACTTGATAGAAGAGGGGGAGCTGGAGGGCAGAGGCATGAAAAGGAAGATCTGCACTTCAAATTTTGCACAGGTTGCAGTGCAACAGGGTGGAATTCGGGGAGATTAGTGCTGAGGTTGCAGCAGCCAAAGCAAGACTTACCTAAGGCAGGGGACGGTATTTCTGAATGTTAGGAATGAATCTGTATAAATAAATAAGCTAAAATGCTCCCTGTGGGATAGAGCTGTGCCCTCATAATAGGACTGAGTTCTTGTGGGTTTACTATTTAAAATTACATAGCCCAGTAATTACACCCTCTTTTTGAAGGGTATGTGTCATTGCATTGGTTAGAGGGGTAGACATTATCTTTAGCTGTTCTTCCCCTTTTAGACTGCAAGAAATGTGTAATTGCAGGTTTG
The DNA here is from genome assembly GCA_033439905.1 of Ceryle rudis. Taxonomy (NCBI): domain Eukaryota; kingdom Metazoa; phylum Chordata; class Aves; order Coraciiformes; family Cerylidae; genus Ceryle; species Ceryle rudis. The sequence continues at coordinate 17,616 of JAAGNO010024942.1, forward strand.
AGCCAGGACTTTCTATTCCCCAAAGTCTCTTGAATCCCCAAAATTCATGGTTAGTGAGTCAGTCCTTCTCTTATTCCAGCAGATGGTGCAGACTATTCAGGGACGGAGGCTCCCAGAAGCATTTTGCTCCTTCCTTTGAGGGAAGGCAGACTTCCCGAGAGATGAAAACACTGCCAGAAGGATGCCCCTTGTGCTCTGTAACTGCTATTTTGCAAAAACAGAGCACCATACTTTTTACCCAGAAACTGAGGGAGTTTGGAAGCAGAATTTTACTACGGACATCAGTTGTTTTGTGCAGAAATAGTGGCAGCATGGCAGGCTGTGGTGAGTTAAACTAATATTTTTAAGTGGTAGGATGGCTTGGTTGGGTGAAGGGGTTCCCGAGAGTCTTTCATGGTAGATTATTTCAGACGTGCACTGCTACTGCAGAGCGAGGACCCGGGGAGCTGTGCTCATCTCAGATGAAAGTGAAGCTTTAACACGACAGTGCCTGTTGCCAAAGCAGAGCAAAAGCAGTGACATTCAGCTACAGGCGTCAAAATCTGTCCCTCCTTCCCCTGGAAGCTGTCCCAGCCATCCATAGCATTGTGCTGTGGAGCCAGGAGTATCCCAGTAGAAGGACAAATGGCAGATAGCAGGTGCCTGATCAGAATGCCCCCCTGTCCCTGTGACAATGAGCTGTGACAATGAGCTCACTGAGCCTGTGCCCTAACTGAAGGGATTCTGACATTTCACAAAGCCAGCTTGACCCCCAGGGAGTGTTCCCTGCACACTCTGCAGGTGAGATGCCCAAAGCTTGGTGGACTCTGTCCTTGGACAGTCTTTACAGATTTCACCTCATGACCCCTGTTGTCTTCTGTGATGGGGTGTAGCAAAAAGCTTTCCAAGAGCCCCTCCTATCTTTTCATCTGTCACATCCAGACTATTTTCCTCCCAGTCTTTGCAGTTATTCAAGTTGTGTGCCTTTTTCCTTTCTCCATGGGGTCTTTCGATACAACACTTTAAGCAAATATATTCTGCTTTACTCTTTATTATTCTGCCAACATAAAAATTACTAAAAAAAACTTTATAAAATACATCTCAAAAAATCTAGCTTTGCTCAAGAAGCTAGAGTTTCCCCCGAAAAGGGCTGGAGATAAGGATCCAGAGGGTTTCCCACTGCAGACCCTCCCACATCAGATCCCAAGAGCCAACAAGTGGGAAAAGGGAATCTTTGAAGAGAGCCTGTGCATGGAAATAGCTGTGACACATCCTAGAGAAGACAACTGGTTACTAGTCCAGTTGAGCTAGAGGTCATTTTCTAGGTGGGTACAGATGGTTTTCAGAGGAACACTTTGAGGGAGACGTGTTCCCAGGAACTGCGGAAGGAAGAGCCATATTAATATCTCTGGCTGTTGTCCAAGCTGACAGATGCTAATGATGATTCCAGGCTACAAAGAACTCTAATAAGAGCTTAATAAAGACTCTAATAAGAGTCTGGGGACAAGGAAGTCTCCCTTCCAGGACAGACAGCCCTGGAAGAGAAATCCAGGCAGATCAAGATTTTCAAGTTCAACAGAGGGGAACCCCAGCCTGGAGAAGCTCATCAAGGCTGGAATGGGCTATCCCAGGACTGGTCTCTAGGGATCTGTAAAGGAAAACAGCAAGGGATTGCCTCCTGTGGCCTCAGAGGGAGGTGTCCAAGGGCAGGAGACCTCTCTTGGCTGGTCCAAAGGGTCAGGCAGCAGTCCCAGAGCTTAGGCTCTGCTCCTCTCTTATTTGGGCATGGGATACTCCTTGACATCTGTTTCTTCGTGCGAGTCCCGTGTCTCTTGTATCTGGGGAGCAGCATTGGGGTTGGGATTCTGGACACTGCCTATAAAAAGTGGGATCCCTGTTTCATCTTCAAAGATAATGAAGACAAAGGGCCGGTCAAGGCTGAAGGCAGAGACTGAGCGTGAAATTGCGACACTAGTAGTGGCAGATGCTTCCACCCCATCTTCTTTAAGCTCCAAGGCAGATTGATGCTGTACACTGGATACAAAGACAGGTTCATCTGTGATCTTCTGGAGATTTGGACTAGTGAACAGCTCCCGGAGGCCTACAGAGAAATGAGACCAAGTTAACCTTTCCCAGTTGGTGCCACCAGCTCTGATTTTTCTCAAAGGTGTCCAAAGAAAGCAATTCCCTAATCTGTTGCTACATGCATTGTCAACTGGAGAACTAGCAAGCAACAGAAAGAAAAGCTGCAGTCCAGCCAGGTTACCCGGTCCCTCTCTGTAGTGCCAAAACCAGAAGAGTTTTTGTCCACCTCTTTTCAAATAGCGGTGTAAGAACTTAAAGCTTTCCTTAAAAGCAGCAGCAAGTCTGAGCAAGTTTCTTGCTAGGCTGGAAACACTTTTGCAGAGATTATTTTTTTAAACACTTCTGCAAAACAAAGCAAACTGTTAATTTATTCTCATCTGGAAATGCAGTGCATGGTGTTTTATTTCAGTAAGGCCTCAGTTCCAGATTTTGTGATTTGCATTCTCTATGTCCTGGACACTGTTAAATGACAAAGTAAGAGATAAAGGTTGACGCGCAGAAGGAAGCTGATCTTGGCTACAAATAGGGGACTAGGAAGAACTCGTAAAGATGGTGAGGAACTGTGAATGCTGCCTTCTCTGTAGTATCATCTTGTTGGAGCAAAACATTTGGTGCTAGGCAAGCAAAGAGTAAGGAGGAGGAGAGGAATAAGAGATGGAAGTTTGGATGTTATCTGGAGCAAGCTGTGAGGCACAGCTTTAGAAACAAGGATGGCAGTTTTTAGTGTCAGTGAACAGATGCCATGTCAATTGATCAGCTTCACTTACTCTGTGCAAATCCTGTTAGAGGCCTTACCCATTTGACTGAGAACCTTGTTGAGTTCCAGCTGGTAGTCCAGTTTTATTTTAGGGATCTTCACTGTGGTGGGTACCTCTCTGGGGAAAAGCCTGCATAGTTGTTCATAAGGGAAGTTCTCCAGCACATGAGAGGTATTCCAACTATACTGGTTTGGTACAATGGCCACAAAACTCATGTTATTCTTAAAAGGAAATTTGGCCACCTGGAAATAAAGCCAACAAGAAGAATTTATGGAGGAGGAAGAAAAGTCCGGAAAGTGATGCTTTTAATGTAGTCTTTTTCTAATCAGTCTACAGAGCCAGCCTAGCTATCGGACAAAACCAGCCTGGTGGGAAATAGGTATCTGATTTCTCCAGAGGAGAAAGTTTGTTGGAATAACAGCATTAGATTTTATTATTTAGCCACTGACTGGTAAAAATTGAACACATGGCAGAGTGGAAGCCCCCAGGCACAAACATTGTACCTGCTCTAGCAGTAGCTGTATTTTGAAGGGCTCCAACAGTACGTTATCTGAGGGGTTTCCTTTCCATATTTCCTCATTTATCTTTAACCCAGGGCTTTAAAACTCCATTAATTCCCACTTAGAGGGACAATCTCTTTGTGATTTTTCCTAGAGATCAAGAGTGAAGATCTAACATTCTTGCTAGAAGCAAGGACAAAGGGTGCTTATTCAATTTTTGTGTGCTATGCCTGTTAAAAGACATTTTTTTTTTTTTTAAAGAATAGTTGCAGTCAGTGCAATAGAATAGCAAAAAGAAATTCTAATCAAAACTTGTAGTGCTCCTAATAGAGCCCTACCTGAATGTCCTGGGACTCCAGTGTAAACCAGCTCAGGGAGTACTTCTGGGCTTTCATCATCTCAACTGGGACCACAAACTCATTGTCAAGGTGGAATACATCTGGCTCAGTGAAGCTAGCATCAAATTTATTCCTCCAAAATCCTATCAAAATAAAAGTTTAGAAATCCACAAAGTTAAATTTGAGTAGGAAAACAGAAACTGCCTAGCTGACACTCCTCCTATCAGGAGTTCTCCAAGAAGGCAGATGGTGACCAGGCAAATAGGAATTCAGTGAAGAGAAGCCAGTACCAAGGCTAGAAAAGCCCTAACAGTAGCGAGCTATTATCTTCCAGAGAGGGACTATGGAATAACAAAAAGAACAAGGATTAATCCTCATGCCTCAGTGTGGGAGATTACTGAAGGCTATGAAGATAAAGTAATGGATGTGTTTGTGCTTTGAAAACTGAAGAGTATTGCCTTTGTGCTGTGTAGGGTGAAACAATGCTCCAAGACCAAGCTAAAACATTTGCAGATTTATACTGGGAGTGTTTGGTCTGTGTCTTGATGCATAACCCTCAGGGAATTAAAAGAGGAAGATGTGCCTGGCCACCGTGCCACAGTGAGAAAGAAATCCACAGAAGCTGCCTCCAAGCTCTGTGGTTGGTTTGTAGCAAGTTGCATGTGACCTGGTTAAGATGAGCAGTGATGTGCTGCTGTCTGGGATCCTGAACCAGGAGGCAAAAATACTGCAGGTTCCACCTGCTCTATTCTGGCTCTGCTGCCAAGTAACATTTTTAGCACATATGAAGCAGTTGGGAATCATTACAGTAAAGAAATCCAAGCAAGAGGAACAGCAGATGTACCAGAAAAGAACAAGCAGATTGGCTAGCAGGAAGCAAGGAGAGGAGATGCCATTCAGCTACAGTGCTTGCAGAAGACGAGTAGGTTTCAAACTATTCCTCTCAAAAAGTAAGGCCTGTGGAGCTCACCGTGGAAATGGATTGCATTGAGCAAGAGCATCACTACATTTTCAGGGAGCTGCTTCAGGAAGGTGGGTATTTGCCCATTAGTTGCTTCCTTTACCCAGTTGTTTATGGCTACGAGGTCATCCTCGCTAATCCCAGAAAGGGTCACGGGCTTTGCTCCATAGAATTTCTCTGAATCCTCCAGGAACTTCTCTTTCACCTCAAATCCTGGCAGAAGGGAAGAATTCTACATGAAATCATCAGACATTGAAAAAAAATTTGCTCAGTGGCTCAGCCAGTGGCGTGACACTCCCCAGGAGGAGTGCGTAGGGACACAGAGATGTCTCCCAGTATGGTAGCGTGCTTCCATCGCTCTCTGTCACCAAGATTTTTATCCTACACCGTTACAGACCCTCCCTGCCATCTATCACCTTTCTGCAGGTACAGACGCGACGCAAGGCTGAGGGTGGATTCTGGGAGCCTTCTGCGAAGGGTTCCCAGCAAATGGTGGAGACAGGGCACTGACTCCAGATGCATCACCTCCAGCAAACGCTTCTCTGTCCAATTTGCTGCTCCTAAAAGGCAAAGTCAAATTCCTGTTAGGTCATGCTCATGGAGTGGGAAACAGGGACGTTACTCTAACTACCTCCCGTTAGAAAAATACTGTGCCTGGAGAAACCTGAGAGTAGGAGCCTCAGCAGGACCACGGAGGGCAACTTCAATTGTAATTGTACCTAATAAGGCTGCAGGGGTAAGATTAAGTGGAAGGTGCCATATCTTTACATTTTGCGAGTTGGTTCCTAGTGCCTCCAGGAGGGGGTAGAGGGAAGAGCAGGAAACGGTGCTTTTGTAACTACAGTTACCTAGTGCCAGGTGAGACAAGGCAAGGGTGATGCTGAGGGGTGACAGGATCACATTGGTTCTGTTGGACTCCACCTGGACCTCTCTCAGGAGATCAATGCTGAATCTCATCAAGCCAGCTGCTAGCCTCCGGCTTTTCTTCCAAGTCATCTCACAACTTTCATCTTCAGCCTCTCCTTTCTCTTCAGAAGAGGCATTTTCCCCAGCTGGTTGCTGTTCATGACAGCCCACAGCCCCAGCTAGGACTTCATCTTCTGGGTTCCGGTCATTTGTCATCCCTGGTGGAGCAGTGGCGAAAGGTAACATGGATTCATCAATCTCCTGGAAGTTGTCATGGGTAAACTCTGCCAGCTCTGCATTCAGCATGGGTGGGATGGTTCCCAGCAGAGCAGACTGTACAACTCCAGCACTTTTCACATCCTGGGGAGAAACGAGAAGGATAGCACCGGGAAAGCAGGAGCATGACACTGCCTTCCCTTGTGGGTTTTACTGCACACTTCAATGGGTTGAGGAAACTCTCCAGCTTCTCTACTCTGGTGGTGTTATTCCCTTCAGTTTCTCTTCTAATCTTGAGGTTAAAAGATGTGGGGCTGAAGAACGTGGTTTAGTGGTGACCTGGCAGTGCTGGCTTAATGGTTGGGCTCAATCGTCTTAAAGATCTCTTCCAACCAAAACAATTCTATGATTCTATGAAATACCACAGAGTAAGTTCAGTCCCCTTGGGTGCAACCAGTCATTGCTTACCTTCATCTTCCCATCTTTGTCTAAGAAGAGACGCTTTTGCTCAATGGCATGTGCTGAAGAAAACTGTAGGAAGGAGGAACCAACAAAGAAATGAAGTCAGGTCCCAGAAAATTCCCGCTGAATTTCCAGAGTCACTCTTTTCTGCCCCTACTCCTAACGCCTTCCCATGGGGCCAGGTCAGAGACTGGCACCAGTCTGGCTGTAGCAGTCCCCGTGTGGCTATGGCATGGGCAGGGCTTTAGGATGAAGACGCAGGGGCAGTGGGGTCCACCATGGGGAGGTGGAAGTGAGCAGGAGCTGGGAGAAATGGCAAATACTGGCTTTGTTGAGGAAGGGACTGGGCCAAAATGGTACAAAATAATGTATCCTCCAGAGAGTAAGCTGTGTGGTTTTGCAATCTCAGATCTAACAGGAATCCAGATTAAAAATGGTAAAAAAAAAAAAAAAAAAAAAAGCTGTTCCTAAATAACTCCTGTTAACCCCTGAAGCTCATGGACACTACAGTTAAAGTGAAGTTTCTGAAGATTTTCCACAGAGATCCACTTGAATAATGGTAATATCCACAGCTATATTAGCTGTAAAAAGATTAGCAACCTTGCTGCACTGGTGCAGAGCCTAACCCCATAGCAGAGAAGCAGTGTCCTCCACCAATCTACCTTCCCGGGCTTCTCTTGGGGTGGTATTTGCCCTGTGGTCTAGTGCAGCAGAGCCACCTCACTCCCCTTGCCCTTTGCTGGCTGGGAAGGTCTGTGCTCACACCTCAGGGGTCCCCACCATTGCTGGAGTGAAGCAACTTACCCTTAGGTGACTGTGCAGAGCAGACAGGCAGAGAAGCCACAGACCCCAGAGGAACACCATATTTCTGGAACAGAAGGACCAGAAGTTATTTCCAGCTGCCTCAGCAGCGAACTGAGCCTATTCAGGTCCACAGGGAGAAAATTACCAACCTGGCCAAACAGGTTGGCGCAGGAGCTCGAAGAAAGCAATGGGGAGATAAACAATGCTGCAAAGAAACAACACAGGACTCCTGGCTCTGATGCCAAGGCAGCGAAATCAGAGAGGAACAGGGACCCGCACCGGAGCAGAGCTGTAACCACAGCCAGACTCCTACGTGACGCTGTCCTGCTTGGATCCTGCATTTCTGACCCCGTCGCCCTCATTTCTCTGGATTGCAAATGGTATTTCCCTAATCAGTCCTGCACACACTGTGCCTCTGGAAGGAGACAAGAGCTTCTGCTCCTTTCCCATGAAAACCACCAAGGTACAGGCACAGCATCCTCAGCTGTGCCCCGGGCTCTTGGGAGAAGGGATACTAACCTGCCTCAGTGGGACTGCAGACACTCAGCAAGTCCTGTCTGTGAGGGACTTTGCAGGTAGAAAATGCAAGACCAGAGCAGTTTCTCAGCAATATGTCCTGGAACAGAGTCCTCCCCTTCCCAGCACTCTCCTTCCCCCTTTGCTGGCAAACCCAGCCTCTCCCACCCCCGCACTCCGGTTCCCGTATGGGACAGTGAGAGCAGGGCTTCCAGGGCCATGGATAAAACCCCACCCATTCCCCGGCCACTGCTTCACCCAGCCACTTTTCCCTTTCAAACACAAATAACGTATATATAAAGCCTTGATGACAAAGCCCAGCCCTCAGCACGGCTGCCATGCGCTTAATTCCTGGGGCTGCTTCCACCCTCTGAGCAGTCCTTTTCACCCAAAACTGCTGGGCTGAGACCCCAGGTGCCAAGTGGAAGAAGTAAAACTTGAGGCCATTTCATTCCCCCTCCTTTCTCAGCCCAAATCCTGCAGCCACATATATGAATACCCCTTTCCTCCCTGGCAGTGCCTATCCTTTAATCCTCTGCCAAATTCACCCCCCCCCTTTGCCCTCATTTACTGTCAAATCCTCATGTATTTGCCCCTTACCTGAGGTTGTTCGTGTCCACGTTGGAGCTGGCACCTGCTTTAGCCCAGTCGACGGCTCTGTGCGGGGAAAACACAGTCTCTTGTCCAGCCTTCCCCTCCTACCCGCCGGCAGCGACCTTCAGCACCACCCCCTGTTTGGGAATTTGGCAGGCAAATATTGACCTACAGCATCCCGTTAAACATTTGTTTGGGGGACAAGAATGACTTTGTGGTGCATTTGGAGATGGGAAGACATCTGGGGCTGCTGTACCCTCAAGACAATGGTAACACTGAGTTTACCGGCTCCAAAAGTCCCAACACAAGTAACAAGCAAAGTCAGCTGTCCCATGGTCGTGGCTCTGCTTTCCATACACCCCCTGTGCTGGGAATGTGCTCTTTTATTCATAACCGTTAGTGAAAATGTAGGGCTTGGTATTTATTGCCACAGGGCTCTCTCTGTTTTGGGAATTTTTGGTTGCAGAAAACCCCAGATATTGACTCCCCGCGTCCCAGCTGCTTCTGCTCCAGCAAGCACGAGGCACCAGTTTTAACAGATGGCTGGTGCCTGAGGCCCTGTAGCCACGTACCTGAGCAGGAGGCAGCGATGCTTAGGCTGGGCTGAGCCAAGAGCAGCTGGTACCTCCCCTGGGGCACAGCACAGCACACACCAGAGCTCTGCCATGGGAGTTGGCCCCAGTGCCAGGCTCCAACAGCATGCACACACCGCTGTGGCACGGAGGAAGAGCCTCAGGGATGGGGAGTACTCCATCGGTCCTGTTCTGTGTGGTTTTGTGCCATATGCAGAAGTGATGGTGGTCCTCCCTGGCTCCATCCATGTCCTCAGTGTGAGAAGAGTCACTAAGGAGCAGCGTGGAACACTAACAGGATTGCAGTGCTTGCAGTCATCTGTTCCTTGCAGCAGCTCTTGGTTCCCAAACACACCCCACACACTGGGAAGGAGTGGAAAGGAGACAGTTCTGAGCTCTGCAACCAGAAACTGCTTTGGGACATATTGCTGCAACAATGGGGAGCTACTTCCCCTTGGAAAGCAGATCCAAGTCCCTGTGCCACCAAGTCCTACCTTACATCCAGGGCATCTTCACAGCATCCCTCCTCCAGCTCACCCTGGGACACAAGAGGTGTCCGAATGCAGAGCTTTGGCTGCCAGAGCTGGAGAGCTGCAGCCAGCACCCCCAGCCCCACACTGCACCCGGCCCCTCCAGCACAGAGCATCCCCATGCACCCATCTCTGCATCTCTTTGAAAGAGTTTATTAGAAGTAAATATTTACATCTATTGCAAATGGTTAATAGGCAACATGGGACTGAGAGCTCCCCTTGGGTAGGGAAGGATAGCAAGGGCCAACCGCTCACCTCCCCCCTGTCCCTGGAAGCGGAGGGCAGACTTCCCAGCTGCAGGTGGCTCAGATGAACCAGCAGCTGGAAGAAAGCCCTTTCCCCTCCCAGGACAACCCACAGCAGGCTCCTCCTCTGCCCAAGATAAGAGCTCCCCTGATACTGGCTCTGACTAGGCTGCAAGATGGATGGGAAAAGGGCTGCAATAGAAGTGAGGCAACTGCTCCTTACTGCTGGGTCAAAGAGCACTCGCCTCGCCTTTGGGGTGGGAACAGACTGTGCTGTCCTAAAGGGGAGGTCAGAAGGAGACCATGCTGGATCATGCCTCTAGGCTCTCACCCTACAAGGGCAGCAGGGGACAAAAACTGAGCACCTTTTTGCTGTCCTGTCTCCCCAGGAGTTTGACCAGCACAAAGAAGACTAGAAGGAGGATTCCTGGAGAAACACTGCTAGTGTGCAGCACAAAGGGCATTCCTCACCCTTAGGGAATCACGGGATGCAGTGCTGCTGGGGCAGGAACCAACAACAGTCCATCCTTACCCTACTGCTCCAGAAGCCAAAATCCTCATGGAAGCATCTAGTTCTGGCCTCCCTAGAGGGTGACATTCCCACCCCAAACCGTCATTCTGCAGCAGCCCATTCCTAAATGAACTGGCAGAGCAGACAGGGTTTGTGCCTTGGCTGATTTCCATTCTGGTCTTTGCCCTGGAGCCAGTAAGGCAGCAGAAGTGCTCTAGTTAACCTCTCCTTCTCCCATACAGACTCTTAACAGACAGCAGAACCTCAAGTTAATAGAATGTGTCCTCTAGGTTTGATCACAGACCACAGGAGGAGGGGATGCCTGGCACCACGTGACTCCAAAGGCAGCAGTTCCCAGGCCCGGTTACACTATCCTAGTAAGACTGTTCAGTGGTTCAGAAGTGGACGTGAAGGGTGAGTGCAGATGGCAGTAGCTATACTGTTGTGTTCTTGTCAAGGGGCACCTCTTACCCCTTAACTGAAGGAGGGAGGATACCTGTGGTCCGTATTACTCTGGAGGGCAGCTCACAGTCCCCTGGGGATCAGGCACACATGGTACGGAAAGCTCCAGGCCTCTCTGCAGGGGTGACAGTGACCTACAATGCCCAGTACTTCTCCCAGCAGCAGTGGAGGTTTCTCAGTTATGGCTTTTTTTCTTTTTAAAGATACAGAAAGAGGTTAGAGATGCTTTACCAAGTGCTCACTAACAAGCACACCTCCCCCCTGCATCCTCTGTTCAGAAACATCTAACTCTGCCTCCTCCATGAACAACGCTGCTGGCTTTCAGCTCTACAACCAGCACTGTGGGACAGCCACAAGCTCCTGGGCTGGGGGTCACTATGCCAGGAGGCGTATGACACCATTGTCTGAGCCCAGCAGGAGATGGCATTTTGTGGGCAGCACCGCCAGGCTGGTCAGCGTACCCCGAAAATTCTCTGAGCTCAGCTTGGTTGTGCTGATGGGCAGGGCTGAGGACTCCAGCATGGAGTAGACACCAATCTTGTTGGCCACAGTGCCAGTGACCACTTCATTGCCATAGAGGTCAAACGCATGGATGGGTTCAGATGCAGATTTGTAGTGGTGCAAAGGTTTCTGCTCCAGTTCCTTCCAGACAGTCAGGGAATGATCCGAAGAGGAGCTGATTAGCACATTGCCCTCTGCAGCCTGCAGGAGAGGAAAAGCCATTGAACCAACACTGCTGTGGTAAAAACACCCAATCTCATCCTGCAAATGAGATTAGCAGGTAGCTGCCAACAATCCAACAGTCCCAGTGCAATCCCCTGGGGCAGTCCCAGACATTTCCAAGCAACTGATGGTACTGAACAGTAATAACAAGGCATCCAGGTGGACACTGGAAGCTGCAGGACTCTCTGGTAGTGGGCAACCTCCTCTGGCACTATTGTCCAAGTGATGGGCTGTGTCTCTTCACAACGTACTGATACTCGGCACAACCGATTACACAATCTGTTACTACTGCAGTGGGTAAAGTGATTATCATGTGGTCTCCCTCTCCATCAAACCACCTGCCAGATTATTTTCCTTCTCAGGCAAAAGAATTGGGAGGTTCTTTCAGAGTAGAAAACACTGCTGAGGGTAGGAGTAGCCTGAAGCTGCTCATTAGCAGAGCTAGTGAGAGGGTAAACAACCCACACCACTGAACTTTGCTTAACCTGCATTTGGGTCGAGGACACTGGAGCACCTGGTGCTCCCTGAGGGTGGGTAAATATGGACAAGAGTTACTCATTAGAGTGACGCTCTCCCAGGGGGACTGAGAGACCTGCGGAGAAAGCAACATATTCACTTCTTCATGGGAGACGTGTCTTCTCCCTGCCTCTGCTGCAGACCTGCTTGGCAGGGACTGGCACCTGGGAGGGTTGATCTCTGTTCGGCACCAGCCAGACCAAGAACAGCTGCCGGCAGCACTAACCGTGAGGCAGGAGAGTTGAGCAGCCTCTTAGGGACGTAGCAAGGGATGGAGGAATGCCCAGAGGATGGAGCAGACAAGCCCTGCCAAGCAGTATGTGCTCCACACAACCTGAGGATCAGTGAGTCCCACAAAGCAGCCCCTCCACCCTGATCCCTCTCACCTTGATCTGCAGGATGTCTCCCTCGTGGGCGGGCCACCCCCGCATGATGAGTCCTGTCCTGGTGTCCAGCAGCACGATGAAACCAGAGGAGAAACCAGCCATAACACTGCGCCCGTTGGGACTGACAGCCAAGCAGCGGATGAGCCCAGCGCTCACCCCACTGGCCAGGCGAAACTCATGCTGCAAGAGAGAGCATCCAGCTGCTGCAGGGATGAAGATTTAGAGGATCCAGCATTTAGGGGATAAGGCCCAGCTGGCTTTCATGGGGGCATCACAGCTGGCTTTGGGCCAGCCACCATCCATCATTAAGCACATGGACAGAGGAGGGTGGCTCTCAGAGCGCCAGGCTGCCTACCTGTAATCCAGGCTTCCTGTGATCAATGAACCGCAGCACAGAGTCTGCACTGGCCACTGAGATGCTGTGATAGGGAGGTGGCATGGTGGTCACAGCTGTGATGGGGACTTTGCTGTCTAACTCATCAAAAGTCCGGAGAAGTTTGCCTGTGAAAACATGACAGGATACAGCAGTAGATGTACGAAGAAGATGCACAGCCTATCTCCAGTTCTGCACTGTTTTTTAACGGGAGCCATCAAAACTCAGCATGGCCCCTCTGTCTGTAAGGACTGGAGCCAGCCCTCACCCTTTCCTTTGTTACCTGTGAACTGGTCCCAGATGTGTACGGTCCCATCACAGCTCACCACGTGCTGTGAAGCCTCCAGCTGGCTCACAAAGAAAACTGACTTCTTGTGCTCAGTGTATGTGAAGCGCGGAGGCACCTCACTGGTGCCATCCCCGTAGTTGTACAAGGGCCAAAGGCGGACGGTTTTGTCCTTGCTGCCACTAAGGAAGAAGTCCTCGCTGCTGAGCGGTGCCACGCACTTGATGGCCCCTGAATGCCCTGAGAAACTCTGTAGCTTGATCTGGTGGAAGTGGAAGCGCGGGTCATGTTGGCTCACCCCAATCTCGTACTGCCAGTAGGCCAGCCAGTTCCCACACAGCATGTGGGTGCTGCGAGGAAGGTCATGCTTCAGGGTATTCTCCTCACTGGATGAGCTGGGAATGAAGCCGTCAGTGCCAGCACCGAGGCGAAGTAAGCCAAGACCCTCACGCTGTGTGTCCACAGGGACCTGGATGCGGTTCCCGACCAGCACACTCCCAAAAGTACCAGAGTGACTGTCTTCGTGGTGGCTGGAGAAGGGCTCGGTCCCCCGTGTATCTTGGTCTGAGCCCACTGTGCTTGGTGTTTGTTCCAGGCTCATGACCTGCAGGCTCTTGGGGTTCACATTCTCCAGGTAGAGACTGGCCAGCTTCTCAACCAGCGAGTGGTTGGGCACAACTGTCCGGATAACATCACCTGAAGAGAGAGAAGGTGGCTTCAAGGGAAGGAATTTCCCCATCATCACCCCCCACCATCAACAGTAGAACAAGGGTCAGCACAGGGCTGTGAACACAACATCCCCCACGAGCCAGCCGCATGCTACTCCCAGCCAAAGCAGCCTGAAGCCCAGTGGGGCTTCCAACAAGCAGACTATGCTGTGGGTTTCTCCCAGCACACCCTCTGACATCTCCCGAGTTCAGGTCCAGTATGCGTGTGCAGAGCACAGAGCTCTCTCACAAATCCTAGATGGTGGCCAAGCCATACCTAGCAAGCAGGAGAAGGGGATGTAGGTGATGTAGGCCATCTCGGGGTTAAACACTTTCTGTAACTCCATCAGCACAGACGGATCCAGAGCCAGCAGCTTCCCATCTGAAAGGGGCACTTCCATCACTGGCGCCTCACAGCTGCTCAGTGACTCTGCCGTCAACCCCTGGACAAGAGAAAGTGGGCAGACACCTAAGGTCCGATGCTCTCACCACCTAAATAACTATACAAACACAGCCTGGGCTGGATGCTGCTGACACCAGTACTGGTGTATGCAGGTACGCCCACCACATTCCTCCAGCTGGGTACCGGGGGATGGCAGGAGGACCTCTCCCACATCACTGACCTGGTCTTGCAGCTCCTGCAGCAGTGAGAATGCCCCAAAGAAGTTTCTCACTGTGTCACTCAAGTGCTGCTGCACCATCTCCTGCCCAATTCGCAGGCAGATCAAGGCAATTAGGCTGATTGTCTTAACACACAGGACAATACGGGCCTGGGCACCACTGGGGAAACTGGAGAGAACATCCATTACCAGCTTGCCCTCCAAATATCCCTTTTCCCCCCGCTCTGCTTCATGCTTCCTGCCTTGTTTGTGTTATCAGAAGGTCTCGAGCAGCACAAGCTCTACGTGCCTGCTGTGTACCGGTGCAAGGAGGTGCACAGCAGGGCAGGAGCAGCCCCACAACCCCAGGAGCATTAAGAGTTTCACAGAACCATTTCCAAATCCCTTGCTCTGGGTTGTGCCGATCCTGCCTGACAGCACAGCCAGCCTGCAGCGCTTACCCAACGGCCGGCGAGGTGAGGAAGCCCAGCACTGGGAGCAGCACTTCCTGGCTGATCTTGGGGAGAATGTCCATCAGTGTGGTGTCCGAGAGACACACCACAATCTTCTGAGTCAGCGTCACAGCAGCCAGGAGCCCTGCCTCCTTCCGACTGTTCAGTCGACCACCACCAGACCCGCCGCTGGGTGCCACCTGCAAAAGAAGAGTCCTTCAGTGCCAGGGCCACCCTGTCCCCAACAGCACACATTGAAGGTGATCCCAGGATCACCTGAGTTAAGCCTCAAAACGGTCACAGCCCCTGGAAGAGGGACCTGAGCACTGAGTCTCAACAGCAACTCATGTCTTACACTCAAAGGATGAACCTGAAAACTGACAAGACAGATGTCAGCACGAGAGATGAGCTTTGAGAGAATGGGGCATGACATCCCCTGTGTGGCATCTCCATGCAGGATGCTCCCACAGCTGGGAAACTGTGGAGAGAGACAACCCCAGACTGGCCTAAACCATCACCAGCCAGGACACCCCAGAGCATTGTTTGCCAGCACTGGAAGAGGGGAAACCCCTTACACACACACAACTTAAAGCAAGAATCAGTGTCTTCTTCCCGTGCCATGTTGAGCCCGGATGCACAGACTGGAGAGAAACAGTCCTTGTGTGAAATATCCAAGCGCAAATTATGTGCAAACCTGCTGCTGACTTCTAGAAATCCAGCAGCTAATAATTCCACAAGGCAGAAGAGCACATCCTTTTTTTCTGACAACATCCCGATGCTGGTGACAGCAATGCCAAAGATTTAACAACACCAGCAGCAACACAAAAAGATTTCTTTCTAGATTGTCCCATTTCCTAACTCCTAGACAAATCAGACACCCGAGAAATGAGAGCCAATAACAAAACCCACAAACAATTCCCAGTTTCCGCTATATTTCTTGTACACCTGCCATCTTCCAGCTCATCACAGAGGCTCTTCCTCTCACAAAACATCCACTCTGCCAAATCCTGCATGAAGGATTCGCTTTATCCTATTTGCGACCCACAAGTTTCATCGCTTTAATATCAGGTTGCCAAATGCTGCTCACAGGGGTAATAATCCCCCAGCACCCCCAAGAAATAAGTTTAGTAAAGCAAAGCAGAACAGCTGGAGCTATGATTGCAACTGGCTGCAGAATGATTTTGCTGAAAAATGGGATTTTTTTTTTTTTTTCCCCTGAAAAATCTCCCCTTCAACACTGGAAAAACTGACAATGCCGGTTTGTTTTCTTTAAATGAACAGCTGTGGCCTCCTTTCCTCTACATTTAAATTATCAAAAAAGCTATTGAAGTTTTCCATTTAAACAAGTATCCATAACCAAAGTGTTTATATCCACTAAAAAGGGAGCAATAGGAAAAATAAGTCTGTTTAAAACATTCAAACCCATATTTTTTTGATGAACAACTGTTCTTTTTTTTTTTTCAACCAGCTGCATTATGCATCTTTTCTTCTTGCTATTCAGCTATGAATTTCAAGCTGAAAACTTGATGAGGCTTGCCAGTATTTTTCAGACACTTGAAAAACCTTTAGCCTCACCCCAGCTCATCCCCTATCTACCCGCACAGAGCTCTAAAACCCCTTGCTCCAGCAATCCCGCCACAGCCGGAGCTGCTCCGCCTGCCCGTTATCTCAATCCCCCCCTGCAGCCAGCTCTGCTTCACCACACTCACCCAGCAAAGCAACAGAAAACCTCCTTCTCTGGCTTGATGTTTGCCAGCAATGGCTCTGACAGGGAAAGCCCCGATGCAGATCCACGGCGGCCGAGGCTTGCTAAAGAGCAAAGCCCACGTACGCGGCCACGCGCTTCACTGGAAGCTGTTTGGACCTCGTGGCAGGGGGGGAAAATGTCTTTTCTGGCTGCACCAGCACAGCCCTTTTCGGCCAGTGCAGCCAGAGCTGTTCAGCTCACATCAACCCAGATGGAACTCAACCGAGAACAGATTTTTATGCACGAGGCTCCTGGTGAGGCTGGAATATTTTCTGCGTATCCTCCTACAAAAGGAGTTCCTCACTGCCCTCTTTGCCCCTTGCTCCCAGAAAGACATCGAGGGGCTTGCAGCGTGTCCAGAGAAGGGCAATGGAGCTGGGGAAGGGTCTGGAGCACCAGTCTGGTGAGGAGCATCTTTGGGACCTGGCATTGTTCAGCGTGGAGAAAAGGAGGCTCAGGAGAGACCTTCCGTCTCTCAACAACTCCCTGACAGGAGGTTGGAGCCAGGTGGGGTTGGGCTCTTCTCAACAAGGAACAAGCAAAAGGACAAGAGGAAATGGCCTCAAGTTCCCCCAGGGGAGGTTTAGGTTGGACAGGAGGAACAATTTCTTCCCTGCAAGGGCTGTCGAGGCCTGGCCCAGGCTGCCCAGGGCAGAGGTGGAGTCCCCATGATCCCTGGAGGGGTTTCAAAGCTGTGGAGATGTGCTGCTGAGGGCCATGGTTAGTGGTGCCCCTGACAGTGCTGCGTTTTGGACTGGATGATCTGAAAGGTCTCTTCCAACCCATGCGATTCTGATTCCTTTTGTGCCTGGACACAGGTCTCGCCCCAACATGTGCAAGAAGAGGAGAAAAGGCAATACTGACCAGGTAGCTGATGTAGGGCAGGTACTGGTAGGTGAGGACGGGCTCTCCATACAGGTACGCCACATGCAAAAGACAGGCCAGCACTGGCTTGGACACCTGATCTCCCAACACTGGCCGTTTTTGGTAGATATTTCCTGTACTCAGGGGACTGTTTTCATCGTTGCTTGGTACAAACTGCTGCCTGGTAGGCCCTGCCCAGAGACAACATCATGAGCTGAGGCAAGCAGGCTACACCCCAGCCACCAGGCACCCAGCAGACTGGTTTTGGGACACAGCCCACCCCAGGACACTGGGGTCCAAGGAGCAGACATTACCAATGTAGCAGGACGTGAGCAGACGGAGAAGGTTCCTGGCGATGAAGCGGGACGTGACAGTGGGGCCCAGCTTGGCTGAGAGCCACCTCACCATCTTACAGGCTGTGTCTGCAAAACAAAACCAGTTGCAAGGACAGAGCCCAGCATGGTGCAGATTAGCTATCACCCGGCTGCCATCCCCACCCTGCCTGCCCCACAGGCAGCTTCCCGCCCCTCAGATACACACGCATCAGTGGAGACCTGGTCTGTTACAATGGTTTCATCGCTGTCCCCAGGCTGGGACCACAGATACCCCTAAATCGGAACCTACTTCTTCCCATGTTCTCCCCTTCTCCCATTCACTGCTTTACTGGTTGTTTCCCGCACTCAGCAGAAGGCTCAACATGAGCAGGGCCTTACCCAGGAGTATTGTCTGTTCTTTGTCATCGGAGTGTTCTGGCAGGTCCTCTCCGTCCTCTGGCTCACTGCTGTCATCAGCCAGGGTGACATCCACGGAGGCACCAGCATCCATGGCCACCGTCAACTCTGCATCAACCGTGGCATCATCATGCTCCTCTTCATCGTGCTCCTCTTCCTCCTCCTCCGAGTCCTCGCTCTGTTTCAGGTCCTGGCTGCTGTCCATCGACTTCAAGCTGCTCTTGTCCTTCTGGGAATCCCCATCCACAGGTCTGTCCTCTCCCAAGGACACCTCGCTGGCACTGCTCTTGTCGCTCAGACGCCCAAGGCTGAGCGATTCCTGCTCCTGAGGCTGCAGGGACTCCCCAACATAGAGGCCGCTCTGGAAGTCCTCGCTCTCGGGCAGGTAGGCTTGGTCATGGAAGCTGACACCAGAGGTGTAGTCAAGGAGGTCAAGTGCAGCGGAGCTGTGCTCCACGTCCATTTTGATCTCCTCCCCAAACACACATGACACAGGGCTCTCCCCTCCACTTTCATCATCTTCGGCCGTGCCGAGGAGGGATTTGCTCTCCTCCCGTGAGCTCTCGATGCCAATGAGAATCTGCAGGATGTGCGGCAGCAGGTTCAGGAGGAAGGACTGCAGCCCCAGGCGCACTATCAGCTGGGCAACAAAGCAGTCTGTGTAGAGGTAGAACCTGCCATGGCGGTAGCAGGGGGTCTCGTACGCTCCGATCAATGGCTTCAGCAAGTATTTATTGGCATTCTTCGGACCTAGGGATTTAGCTATAGGTTCAAAGAGATACCACGCTGCGTAGACGGCAGTGTTCTCCTCAGACATCAGAGATAATATGAAGGGTAGAAGAATCTCCAAACCTTCAGGAGTGATTTCAGAAAGGATCCCCTCCAGCTGCTGCCACAGCTGGAAAACAAGCTCTCGGCCCTGACCTTCGTCCTCTATCTTCTTTGCCTGATAGGTGAAAATGAACTTGTGCAGGGCTGGGAAATACGTGGGGAAAGGGACAATAGAGCTGAAGGGACTGAGAAGCTGGGTGGGACAGGGTGGGGGGAGGCCCTGGGAGATGGGTTTGTATTCAAACAACTGCACTGTGCCCTTGCCCAGCCTGGTCTCCAGAAGCTTCTTCACCGGCACGCTCAGCTGCAGCAGGACATGCAGCACGTGCTGGAGCGGGGCTGGGATCTCTTTGGGATGGTAGCGACACAGATTACGCACCATCAGGAACCGCTCCAACAGGGATGCGTCAGGCTTTGAAGGACGAATCCTTGGTGCAAATATAATCTCAGCTACCAGAATGCCCAAAGCTTGCATGTCCCGCTGGAAGAGGTCTGAGAGACCCAAGGGTGGCTCTTCCCAAGGCTGCTCCATTAGCTGCATCTCGCTGCTTAAGCCTTTAACCAAGAAATTGTCCAATTTTTCCAGTTCTTCCAGAGCCTGGAGTGGATTGAAGCCTTCAGGAAGCGTGATTTTCATGTCAGCCTGATCCACAGCACCTGCCTTGCTCCGACGGAGAGGTCGGACACCTGAGGTCTTGCCTTCTGTGGCATAAGCAGGGAGGGTGGTGGGCTGTGCTGAAGGCACAGTGGCACAGGCCTGATCAGCAGCTCTACTAGTAGCAGAAATTGAATCCAGGGCTTCTGTGCCTTGCTCTAAATCATCCTCACCAGCCATGGGTTTCTCCCCAGACCAGGTGGTTTCACTAGGAGTAGCCTCCAGGACCAGCCCATTAACTGCATCCGTCACCTGGCCTTGGATATCCTCCAAAAACACAGTCTCCCGGATGTTCTGGAAAAGAGGCCGGGCAATGGCTGGAGCTTCAGCAGGAGTGTAGGCAGGTCCCACCATGCGCCTGGGATGTGGCTGGTCAAAAAGCTGCACAACCCCATAAGTGGTCAGATGCGTGTGGTTGTCTACTAGATGGAGGCAGACGTTCTTCTCCTTGACAGCATCCTTCCCCAGCAGCTTGTACCCAAAAGTGAGATCAATCCAGTGGTGAAGGTCCTGAGAAACTTCCCGGCTCTCAAGTAGCATGCGGTGGACTTCGATGAACTCCTCGTAGGAGCTACACCAAGATGGCACATCCAGGTCGGGCATGTCCGGATGGATGGATCGGAAGATGGAGGGGTCCGTATAAAACTCTGGGATGCACTCATCTGGGGTCCAGCTCTGCATGCGCTCCATGCTGGCTGGATACTCATTGGGCTCCCACTGGGACCTCACATGGCAGCACAGCACTGCCTTGGGTGTCCTCCGAGCTGTGTACACATAGTAGGTGATATCTGAAAGGACATCAGAGATGTGATGGGGGACGTGGAGCTGCTCCCCACTTGACCCACCAGCAACAAACGCCTGCTTGGTCATCTCATAGGTGAAGTCCAGCTGCTTGTCTCCCTTGTTGAGTCGGAACTTGGATTTTCTTAGGTCCCTGAACTTGCCATTTTTGGTAGTGAAGTCCACCACCCATGGAAGAACTGGGTGATAATTGGGGTCTCCCATTCTCCTCCCAGCCAAACTGTTCAGACGCATAAGGTAGTCAAAGTTGCTGACCTGCCCATGTACCCACTGTAACACCAGGTCTTGGAGGTCCTTCTGGCAGACACTGCACCTCGCCTCCTGCCCTTGCATGCCAGCACTGCTTTGCTCACTCACTCGTTCCAGACCAGCCTCCAGATTCACTTCCTCCTTCTTTGGTCCCTCGTACTCTCTGAAGTTCACGCGGAGCCGGCTGCAGAGCTTCTCATCCACAGCCACATCTCGAAGGGAAAAGGCACCGCAAGCCAAACCCACCTGGTGACAAGCCCTCATGGCCTGCAGCACGTGGAAGAGGAGGAAGAGGATTTTGGCATGGCTGTTGGTGAGCTTGGCCGGGCTGAAAGTCACGATGTCATGCAAACAGTACTGCACGTAAGGGTAGATGACATATAACATGTTGGCCGACTCCAGCAGAGCTTCCGCCTGCAGCACGTTGGGGCAGGATGGGGGCCACCCTTTGGTGGCCGCCACACTCTCCTTGGCAGGGGAAGAACCGGGCACGGTCTTGCCCACCTGAAGGACGGGGCAGCCATAAGCCTTCTGAAGGGCAGCCCGCAGAGCGTCCAGGGCAGGCACGGTGGGCGGCGCGTCAGCGTGACAGTACGGCCGCACGTAGAGGCAGTGAGCCCGGCACCACAGGTTGCGGTAATTCTGAGAAGCGATGCTCTGCATGAAGCCGTGCAGGGTCTCGGGGCTTCCGTTCCGCTGGTCAGAGGAGAGGGGTTGCACCCGCAGCGGGTACGCCAGCCGGTCCTTCCGCAGCCCGTGGATCTCCACCCGGGTCCAGCCCACGGGCAGCTTCTGCACGGAGTGCTGCAGGAACGTCCTCACCTCCACGTCGCTCAGCCCCTCCGGCCGCGGGCACAGGCCGGGCAGCATCCGGCGCTCTTTGAGGCTCGCCAGCCATTTCACCGGGACGAAGGCGGTAACGTGGGTCCTCTCAGCAGCAGCGGCCAGCTGCCGGCGGTCGATGTTCAGGTCCTTCTCCACGCTCTGGAGGAAGGCGTCCATATTGGCTTCTGCTGGAAGAAAGGTGGCCCAGAGGCTGTGAGCAAGCAGAGGAGCACGGCACTGTCCCTGCCCTCCCCACAGCAGCCCTGGCTGCCCTGCCGAGCAGGCACTGCGCAGCAAGTGTCACTTCCCCATTGCCAGCCAGGGGAAAAAAAGAGCTGGTTTTAGGAGCTTGGTCAAAAGAGGCTGTACTGGGGGGGGCTGAGTTTGAGAAGGGACAAGGCCTGGTTGAGGGGGGCGAGATAGGACCTCTGCAGCCAGGGAAGTGGACATGGTAGGACCTCCACAGCCCCAGGGCCTGAGACAGGGACATGATGGGATCCCTGGGGGGCATGGTAGGACCTACAGAGCCACAGGGCTGAGGAAGGGGACACAGTGGGACATCTGCAGCCCAGGGGCTTGGGGACACACACCCTACCACCACAGTGGCACCTCCACAGCCAGGGAAGGGGACATGATGGCACCTCTGCAGGCAATGGGGGACATATTGTGACCTCTAGAGCCCCTGTGTGGGGGAAGGGAATACAATAGGGCCTCTGCAGCACCAGGGCTGGGGAGGGGGGGCATGATAGCACTTCTGCAGCCATGGGGTCGGGGATAGGGACACACACAGAGTGGGATCTCTGCAGTTAGGAAGGGGGACAAAACAGGACCTCCACAGCCCCAGGACCACCCAGGGGGACACGATTCGATCTCTGCAGCCCCAGGGCTGGCGGTGAGCACACGGTGGCACCTCCACAGCTGATGGAGGTACATGATGGGTCCCTGCAGCCCCGATGCTGGGGGGGGTGGCGGTGACACAATGGGACCCCTGCAATCCCAGAGCCAGGGAGGGGGGGACACGATAGCACCTCCGTAGCCCCAGGGGCCCAAGCCCCCGGAGGGTGACACGAAAGGATGCTCATGAGCAACGAGCACATCCCCAGCACCAAACCGGGGGTCACGGCTGGAGATTCAGCCCCCGGCACCGTTCCCAGCCCCGAGGCCCACAGGGCCCTCGCAACCGGGGGAGGCAGAACCGGGATAAGCCTCACAAGCCCGAAAGCTCGCCCCAGGGTCCTCACCCCACCCTGGGGGAGAGGTGGGATCCCTCACCGCCCCGGGGCCCCCACAGCGCCCGGCCCGCGGCTCCGCGTTACCTGGCGGCGGCGGTGGCGGGCTCAGCCGCGGCGGGCGGCGGCGGGGGCGCGGATGGGCGTGCGGGTGTTTTGTTGGTGTGTGGTCGGTGGTGGGGGTGGGGTGGGGGGGTGGCGGGGGGGAAAGACTGTGAGAGCACACCATTGGGTGAG
>JAAGNO010024943.1:5589-25505 GCA_033439905.1 Ceryle rudis
TCTTGCTTACCTCATGCATGACTAGCTGTAATCTGACTTGCTATGTGTTTCATATATATTATGTCATATGACAAAGGTTTGCAGTGAAACAAATGGAAAATGCTATAAAAGGTTAAGAGTCTGAAAATTGCTGGTAGACTCTGAATATAAGTTACAATGCATTAGAAACAAATCTGTAGCATGAGTAGTCCCAAAGAGTTTTTTACCTTTAGAAACTTGGTGTTAACAAACACCTGATCTGAATTTTGTTTGTTATGGTAGCAACTGCTGCTGTCATGGAAAACATTGCACAAAATCCAATTCTACTGAAAGAGCTCCTTCATATGAAAAGGTGTATATTTTTTGAGCAATTCTTGCCAAAATAGCCAAAATACAATATTAATGAGTACATTCCTACTTAATGTGTTAGCGTAAAAAATAACTTTGCATGTCCCTGTTTGCAGGAAAACAAACTGTTTTCAATTTTCCTTTTTTTTTTTTTTTTAACAGAAGAAACTGCAAACAGCTGTAGAATTTCAGTGCCATTATCCTATGAGATAATTTTAGGGGATGTTATGAACTATTGGTAGGAAAAATGCCACTACTCTTTGAGCACATATGTGCAACTACAGATTACAAAGCAACTGGATTCTTGTTTTCAGCTGCTCGAAGCAGAGTATTAAGACAATTCTGTTGTACTTGAAATGAATAATAAGCTTCAAGTAACTGGCATTTACTAGCATGTCAGGTTCAGCATTTTTCAGTCACAACTGAAATAGTGTTTGCTAAATTGCTCTCATGAAGCTGGCTTTTCATTCTGATAGATTCCCTACTTCTCCAAGTATAATTCATCTTTCTGTAAAGCACTGATCCTAATCTTTAGTCTGTGTTGACTAGATCTTCCAGTTTTAAATATAAGGTCCTTTATCTTAATACTCTGCAGGGGTGCCCATTTGACCCCATTCCACTTCTTGTTTCATTTGCTGTGTGGCACATAAGCACCGTGTAAAAGGAACAGCACATGATCAAAGGGCTCTGTTCAGAGGTGACTTTATACACTATCTGCTGCCAGATATAGTGTAGATTGCAGTAAAAAAAAATCCATATAATTCTACTTTGTAACTTATACGGCATCATTATTTTGTGATGTAGGTTATTCATTGTGCTATAGAGCATTCTTTTGGCACCAGGACCTTTAAACCAATTACGGAAGTGGAGAGGAAGAATACACTGTGGAAGTGCTCCTGCTCAGAAGAGGTGCCGAAATCCTTCTTGGTAGAAACATGTCAATGAAAAATGATCAACAGGAGAGGAAGATAAATTGGAAAACCTGTGTTTCCTTTAACAAGCACTGAATTGTATTTTGTCTAATAAAAGGCATAAGACCAATCGGAAGAGAGGAGGCCATTATATTTCATCAGTAGGCTGTGCTGTGAAAGGTAAAACTTGAAGCACGAGCAAACAGAATTGCACCAACAGCCACGAATAGGTGACACATGAGGATGGCAGATGCTATGCTTTCTTCACAGCCTTGAAAAGGGCTGTCTGTTTTGTCATTCTTTCTAGCCTAGGATTTTGCAAGCTACTGCTCCAACTGGATATTTTCTCTTACAACACCCAGAATCTCCTTGGTAATCACAAGTGGCATCCTTGTTCACTGCCAGAGTAGGTGCTAGCTCTTTCACTTGGTACTTTCAGGTACTCTCTTTACATCCTCTGTTAAGTGGTTCTGCTGGCACTTGAGATTCCTTCTAGTGATGAGTCTTTTTAGCTGTTAATGCTCATATACTGAGGTTGGTTAACTTATGGGGAGAAGAAATTGCTTCAATGAGCTTGCTTGTCCCAGACATTGTAGCTCATGATTCACTCAGCATCTGGCACCAATGCTGGGCTCAGTGTTGAGGCCTTTGGTGTGAAGAAGATAACTGTATATGCTGCACCCTGGAATCTGGGCTGCAGCCTGCACAAGGGTATCTGGAGGGGAAAGAGGGATAGTGATTACAGAGATAATAGGCGTAAGAACAATTTGAAGCAGAAGAAGGTCTTTCTGTTGACTTACTGTTTGCACTGTTGGTCTAAGTTGGGGAACATCTTTATAAGCAAAAAAACCCCAAGCCTGGGATTCATGACAAGGTATATTCCTTGTTTGAAGAGGTATCTTCATGGGTAAAACCTTTTGTTTGAGGCAGATCTACTTCACAGCAAAATGTTGCCCTGTGCTCAGGTTTGGTTTTTTTCCTTTTAATCTCAAGCAAAATTTGTTCTTGAATTAACATAATTGTGTGTCCAAGACCTAATTGTCACTCTGGAGTGATGAATGGCACAGATAAACTCGTGCCATGAGATTCCTGGGCTATTTGGCTGGGTACATCTAATGCCTGAAAGTGCAAGTTAGTTTTGTAACTCTGTAGTGCTCTTGTAGTTGGGAGAGAAATGATAAAAGACTTTGAGAAATGTTCTTCTCTTGGAGTGCATGCTTACCTGGTGATAGTGTAGAAGGGTTACCATCACTCCACAGCACCTCACATGAGAGAAGAGTGCTGTATTAGAGAGCACAGTGCTAACCACTGCTGCCTTTTCATTATCTACCACTGTGCTATTGCATTATTGATTAATGCTGTTAAAAACCATTCCTGCTGGTGCCTTATGTTCTTACTGAAAACCACTTAATGTATCAGCCACATCTAATCGAATAGCAGGAAGAATGAGTGAAATGTCATTCATAAGCATTCCCTTCCTTTATAGTCATTTGCAAAAGTATGTATGTCACTAAATATTCAAACCATCCTGAAGGCATCAAATTTCCAAATATAATGATACCTTTTTAATACTTAATTTGTGGTAGATATGCTGCTGCTACTAATGTTCTGGAGACTCACACGTTTCAGTTATTGTAGGGACTACAATACTGGAAGTATTCTGTACATCTTAGTTAAGCATTACCATATCTCAGAATGATTGGTAAATATTATTCTAATGATTTACTAAATCCGTAAGTTGAATCGGATAGACATTCACCGAAATAGCAGGATTTCTTTTGAAGTCAGTGGTGGAACTCTAAATAGAAGGTAGCTAGTTTTTAAATATTGGTATTACAATGACACCAGAAGTCATAAGTCAATAGCAGGGCCTCATTATGCTAAACTCTCTACGTAAGCATGTGAATAGAGACAGAAAGTCTTTGCTTCAAGGAATTTGCACAGTGAATAGCCAAGAGAAAGTGCAGAATGAAGAAGGTATTAATGTCTCCGTTTTAATGCCCTTAATAACATGCTTTAACTTTTCAGTCAGCCCTGAAGTGGTCAGGCAGTTGGACTAGGTGACTGTTGTAGGTCCCTTCCAACTGAAAATTCTTTTCTTTTTCCTTTTCTTTTTCCTTTCCTTTTCCTTTCCTTTTCCTTTCCTTTTCCTTTCCCGCAGAAAGGAAAGGGAAAGGAAACCAGTATATATATGCATAACCAGTATAAAACAAATTCAGATTTCTGAACTACAATCTAGGAAATTTCTCATAGTTGTTTTTACAACATCCTTTTGGTCCTTGAAGAAGGTTCCTCTGCTTCCCCCTCAGCATGTAATTTGGTACAGAGCATTCCCCATCTTGCCTCTTCTCTTCCCCTTTCCAGAGACACCAATACTTTGCTAATCACCTTCATTGTCTTTCAGCCTCAGAAGTTCTAGAGTGGGATATGGAACCACAGTATGCCACACGCGAGGAAAAGCACTATTACAATTTGCTTGCTTGTCTGTCTTTTAACGTTAAAAAAAAATAAATAAAAGGAGACAGGGATAAAATAGAGAATTAAATGCATCTGAAAGAAGATTAGAATGGAAATAATAGTCATTTCCATTCCTGATGTCACTGTCATGACCAGTAATACTGAAGAGGTAACACCTATATTTAATAGGAAAAGGAGACACATAGAACTAAGAGTTACTGCCAAAGGTAGCATATTGTAGGATTCAGCTGTCACTAAACCTGAGGGACTTGAGCTTTTTCATAATAAAATCTGCCTTCAAATTCTCTGTAGTCAAGCAAACCAACTGCTTCTTTACTTTCAGATTGCTGTTTTAGCGATTTAAAGTTTACTTAATTGGATTCTCAAGTCTTTTTGCTGTTTGTAAGTACATTCAGTTTGAAAGACAGCTTTAGCATGCTACACATCAGGCAATAATCAATGGCAAAAGGACAGATTTTAATTATTTCCTTTTTTTAGTCATGTTAATTGTTTAGGGGCTTCATTTGAGGAAAATACTGCAAAACAGATTCTCAGCTGAGATAAACTGCCTTTGGCTGTCACCGAGTTATGTCTTTTCCCACCGGTTAATGCTCATTGTAGGCTGTTAAATGTGTCTAAGCTAGGAACTATATCAATTTCAATAGCTCAAGAAACAGTTAACAATTTTTTACCCTTTTTATACTACTTATTTTGCCTTTTCTAATTTTAGTTCCCTTGGACAGAAAAAACTGCTCAATAACTTGGTTTTGCTTCTCACATATTGGGAGAAAATGACTGTACTTGTGTGACTGTATTAGTCACTGCTTCTTCACAATCCCCTGATCAGAACTTTCCCAATCCCCTTCTGAACCCTTTTTCTCCCCATGGCACAACACCTGCCAATGCAAGTCCCTGAACTGATCCACGGAGCAAATAACAAACTAAATCAAAATTTTAAATACTATATCTTTTGCATAAAAAGTCATGTACTTTTTATTCACAGAGCTTCTAACAAAGAATCTCCATATACTTGATATTTTGTACTATATTCTCAAATAAATAAAAATACTGGTTTTTCCACAGTAGATTTTCAAAAGTGTAATGCAGACCACCTATATGAATACTTCTTTCTAGTCTTTCTCTCAATTGCCTGCCATCTTTAGGTTGTGTTATCATGAAATTTCAACCCAATTGCCTTTTTAAAAATCAGATCTACAATCTAATTATTAATCAGATTTGAAATAAGATTAAAATGGTCTGTGTCTTTGTGATTGACTACGTCTGCCTTAAGAACATTTGAATAACTGAACTTGCATAGTAGAATATGATATATGAGGTCAAGTACTGTCCAGTATCTTGGTGCATCGGGACTTAACAACAATTCCGCATATAACTCAAAGCTATATGAGGCCTGTAGAGTTAAACAGTGAGATAAAGCCTGGAACACCAATATCCTGTGCACTGCACACAAGAGTCATGCAAGAGAAGACATTTTCATATTCTGTTGTCCTCCCAGGATTGCTGAGGGATGAAGAGCTGTACAAAATACATCTCTCATTACAAGACAAACTCCAGGTACCTGATGAGCAGATGCTGAAGAAGGTTCTTCAGCATCCCTATACTTTCTCCTTGGTTATTAGATAGTTTCTCTGGTTTTGCCTTTCTATTTGAACACAGTTACTGTTAACACTCACAGGTCTAGGCAAACTCGTATGTTACCCGTGGTATGACTTGGATTTTCAGAGTCATTCCAAATGCAGTAAATCTTGGTGTGCTGTGCAAGAGATCTGAGGAGGTTTAGCAGATTATTAAAATGCTACTTTCAGGCTATACTAAGGATTTGCAGCTCTTTAAAAACCTGTCAATAAAACGTGTATTGTAAGAGTAGGACTGAGTCAAAGAGAACTTTGTAACAGTCATGTTCCAGTCTCTAGGCGTGAACAGCTGAGCAATCACACCAGTCTTCAAAAAGCTCTAAGTACAGACAGCAGTGCTTGTAGAGGGATCAAACCTCGGTGATAATGCACCATCAGAAAGCTGATCCAAAGCTACAGCGTGAGTGTGAAGTAATTTACTGCACAATTCATTGGGAAGAGTAACTTAATCATGATCTGTATGTAAATTAATTTCACTTGCACTTTGCTTATATAGTATTATTAATAGAAGCTGTGTAAGATTACTGAATGTGTGAGTCAGACATTAAAGTAGCATTTAGGAAGGGGTACATCAATTTACTATTATTAGTATTACCCAGAATTTAAGATTTACCATAGACAAGATGCATCTGTCAAGAAAAAGTGCAATTAGTGATAGTGATAATCTGAAATAAGAATGCAGCTTCACTAATGGCAAAAATATGACTTCCTACATTTCACAGAACATACATCTCACAAAGCCTCACATATAAGTCAGGTGACTTTAACTTGCAAATTTACAACTAATTAATGAACTTTAAAATAATCAGTTCTCCATGGCAAAAATGATCAGGAGATAAAAAGGGTTTTTTAACAGGAAACAGCATATATAAGTAAATGTGAAAGCCAAGACACTTCAAAAGATTAAAAGTTATTCCTACTCATGCGAGTTCTGCCAAGCTGTTTTCCACTTTTAAGTGAGTGCATATGTATGAAGACAATATGTACCCAGGTTTTCAACACAGAAATTTCCCAAGCCCCAGTTGCCCTCATTTAAATGTTCTAGTCCAGACTAAACATTTACTTTATGCTGAGGTCTGTGAAACTTGGGATAGTAAAATGGGTAATCTGCTCATCAATACTCATCATCTACTGCCTCTGAGCCATCAGAGTCAGCCTACCAGACTGGGTACTGCTCAGGTCACATCCTTGGAGAAGACTTCCCTCCTTTTTGGATTATGAATCACTCAGCACATGGTTCAGTCCACTTTTTTGCATTAGGGTCTGTGTCCCAGACAGGTTTCACAAATGTTTTGAGTTACAGCTCCCAGTGACGGTGGCTACAGCTCAGCCCCAGAAAGGAACTGGCCAAGTCCAACATACAGAAAAAGGACTGAAATCTACCCAAATAGAGGATGATGGCAGACACAAGTTCTAGGGGGTGACTTCAGCGGAGGAAAGACAAACATGGGATTGGTGGAGTTTCTCTAAGAATTGATAGCTTCACAACTACCTCATAAGGCCTGGACATGATACTAGGGACTACAGCCTCAACCCCAAGATGCTGTTAAAGTTAGGGTTAGGGTTCAGAGAGCCACAAAGCCTACAGATCCATGGACACTGGGTCTGCAGAAGGCATGCCAAGGGGAGTATGGCACTGCACCAACATTGCTCCCTCCTCACCTTTCTCACCTGACACACCCATGGGGATGATAAGCTTAACCTCAAAATCACAGTACAGTTGGGGTTGGGGTTCAGAGAACCACAAGAGTCTACAGGTCCAAGGTCACTGGGGCTGCAGAGGGCATGCCAAGGTGAGCACAGCACTGCACCAACATCACCCTACCCACAACTTTCCCACTTGGCTCACCTATGGTCATGGGGACCTCAACCTCAAAATCCCAGTACAGTTAGGGCTAGGGTTAGGGTTGATGCTAGGGTTCAGAGAGCCAGAAAACCTACAGGTCTATGGACACCGGAGCTGCAGAAGGCATGCCAAGGGGAGCACAGCACTGCACCAACATTGACCCCTTCAGACCTTTCTAACGTGGCCCACCCGTGGTCTTGGAGACCTCAACTTCAAAATCTCATTGGGCTTAGGGTTAGGGTTCAGTGTGTGAGGAGAGACACAAAGCCTACAGCTCCAGGGTCACAGGGTCTTAACTAGGCCACTTTGGCCTGCAGGCCTTTCTGAATAGTAGGCTGCTGGTGGTGTGGGCCAGATAGATCCCTGCTCCACCTGGCCCCACCAAACAGCCCAAGCCCTACAGCAGTGGAGCTTGCTGGCCATCCAAAATCCTAAACCTCATGGCCCTGCTGGCAAGCCAGAGCCCTACTCCAGTAGTCCCCACCAAACTGCCAGAGCCCTGCACCAATCTGGCCGTCCAGGCAGCTACACCCCAAGACCACTGGCCACGGACAGCCAGGCAGATACTTAGACCACTGGCTTCCTCAAGTCAGCAGTAATGAGTGTCCTGAGGACATTCCATACCTCCCATTGCAGACCTTCTCTGTCTCCTTGAGCCCTGCAGCAGGTCTCCAGGTCATCCCACTGTCTCACCTGTCCTGCACAGAGGCAGGCAGAGATTTGAGGCCCCTTTACATCCCCTTCTCCCTCAGCAGCCCCAGTACACACCACCACCTGGGCAGGGGCCCCTCGCTAGGTACGGGCAGACCCAGCAACCTTCCAGAACCCGCTTGTCACAAAGCACCTCACAGCCAAGCTGAAGGCCACTGAGAAGAGGTCCTAGAAGCTTCTGAAATTGACTGGCTTTGAAGTTCCTTGCCTCTGAAGTTCTTACTCCAGTTAGGGGAGGAAAGGCAACTCTAGGGTAGAAGGAGATTTTGTAAGATTTTACAAAATATTCACACCCTTCTCATCTGGGCCACTCATGGGTATGGGGACCTCAACCTCAAAATCCCAGTACCGTCAGTGTTAGGGTTCAGGTTCAGAGAGCCACAAAACCTCCAGTTCCATGAACACTGGGGCTCCAAAAGGCATGCCAAGGGGAGCACAGCCCTGCACCATCATTGTTCCCTCCACATCTTCCTCACCTGGCCCACCCATTCTTCCAAAAACCTGTCTTCTTTTATGTGATACAAGTATTGAGAGATGTGTGTCTTCTACAGAACACAGGCCACTGCAAAGTGAAACACAATATGTTGATAAGACTGTTATTGTACAAGTCTCTGCTGCCCCTTAGTTTATGTGAACAATCTGTTTTCACAAGTGCTTTCACACTTTTGTTCTTTATTATGAATATATACAGCACATGAATGTTTTTAGTATTGGCTGACTCTGGTATTTTGTAGTCACGATTGTGGTATTTAAACAGGAGGTGATCTGTTCTGCACATGGAAAAGGGGCTGTGTTATAGAGGAAATAATTTTTTAAATGTTGCTTTTTTTTGGCAAGAGGCTGTTACAATTATTTTTCAAAGAATATACACAGTGTTCATTATGTTCATGTACAAACCCATGGTGATTTGAATCTGATTTCTAGTCCGTACCTAGGGAGCATTATCATTGCGTTAGAAATGCAAGTATCATATTAAATTGGAAAGCTTTTACATATATATAGTCTCATCTATTTCTTTTTCAGCTGCTGTATAATATTGCTTCCTAATTTCAGCCTAAGAGATTTGATTGCTTAGATTAAATGAGCAATGTCTCCTGAATAACAACTATTGTAAATAATGGAGATAACTTTATACAACTTCATCATGTTGTTAATATCCAAAATTCATTTGGTATGATAAAGCACCACATTACCCTTGGTTAAGAAAATTCCTTTCAAAGAGTTTGCCTGGCATTGATTTTTAAAATGCATTTCAAGACTTGCTGAAAATTCTGAAATACAAGTGTGACATGATTGTGTTATGAAAATGTGTTCGGTGAGGGGACACGTAATTATCTTCAGTTTCCAGATGAAGCAGAGCTGGTAACTTATCTCCAATCATTGTTAGCAAATTTGTTTGTTTTTTCTCTGCTGCATCACTCTTGTACAGAAAGAAGTCATTTTTACAGGAGGCATTGTGTCTAGGATATACATATCTAGCTGAAAGTTGTCGGGAGGTGGGAAAACTGAAACATGCATCCCTCACATCTCAGGGATAAAATCTTTCCAGGAAAGTGCTGAGCTTTAGAAACTACATAACTATATCACAGCACCACGTGTTTATATTGTGGAACACACAATGACAAATATAATGCTAGATTTTCTGAAGCAGGTCTATTTTTTAGTTTAAAGCATTGTTGTGCTGAATTGGTGATTAATCAGTAATGTTCCATGTGAACAAAGCCTGCCTTCAGAAAGGTACAACTGCTGCCCTGGGTTTAGACTTTGCCCAGCAAGGGGTCTCCATGCAGTGTGAGGATTCCAAAGGCAAATGTTTGATTATAGAAATAAAAAGAGCATGGAGGAAGCTGGCAGCAAGATTATGCCAGCTAATGCTTTTATAAACAGATTTTGAACAATGCTAGTGTGTTGGATTTAGAGGATGGGTGGGTTACAACCTGTGTATTGTTTCATATTGGATAATTCTTTTCATTCAGGTCTTTAACTTTTTTCCCTCCACACAGTTACCAAGGAGTGCAAAGCAAGCTATCACTGTGTGTTGAATACAAGCAAGATCTAAGAGCTCTAGAGCAGCTGAGAACATGGATGCAGAATCTTGGGTGTCAGGATGACACTATACCAGCAGAGGAATCTATAAGGGGCAAAGGCTTCCATTTCTTGCTGAGTTTTGTCAGAATCCAGGTCTGCTGTGTTATATACAAAGTGTTGTCTGCAAGATGGAAGTGTGTCTCAGTGGCACCTCACAAACTGAGGAGATCACTGCCTGGGATTACAGGTCATATCATGGATTGCAGGGGAAGAGCATTTTGGGATTGCAGAAAACTTTTAGGATGTTTAGGGGAGGAACCACAAGCAGAGAAAGGGAGGGATAGAGGTGGTTTGAGGAGGAAAAATCTTGGGAAACCAGAGGGATAAAGGGCTAAAAGGTAGTCATGGCTTGTAAACAGGTGGCTGGTCAGTAGGCCTGTGTGACCATGCCCTGCTCTTGCTTATCACAGTCTGTCCTGTCTTCTCATTAAACTCCATTTTTGTTTTCCTGGGTGCATGGCTTTCTTCTGTGTGTATGGAGGTATGAGCAGCCAGCAGCTGGAGTGGAACCAGGGGTGACAGAGGCTCATGTCTGTGCTGTTAGCAGCTGGAGTGTATGAGGACATGTGAGTGTCCCTGACTATCAACCAGGCTTGCAAAGTAGTTGAAGTAACCTGTGAGTCAGGTGTACACATGTGTCTCAGAGAGTGAGACAACTGGAGGAGATGGCTGTGGGACAGAGTGGAGGTCCCAGCCATGTTGCAGGGAAACTGTAGGATATGGGTTTACTGAGAGATTAGATGTGTGTGTGTCTTTGTCTATGCACGAGGCAACTGAGGACCCAGGACCAGCTACTGGAGGAAGTTGAGTGTCTAAGCCCAGGTACTGGAGGCAGCAAAAGCCAATTCTTCACATTTTTCTTGGCAATTTACATCTATGCAAGGTAGGCCTCATTCTGATCCTATGAAATCAAAGTGTTTCAATTTACCCCTCATTTCTTCTCAATTTTTCCGTCATTTCTTCTCAGCCACCACAGAGACATGTTTCTGTGCTCTATATTTGTAGTGATGGTGTAGAGAGCAAGATGCAGAGATTGCACATGATGTGCAAGTAGATAGAGAATTTTGATTTTCCTGCTTTTTACAGCCATCTGTTCTCTGCAGGTACAAAGTGTCAGTCACTTTGTGTCTGGAATGCTTAGCACCCCTTTTCTATATCTTTTCTATAAAATAGACCTCCATTCTGTATACAGTTCACTTGCTGTAGTTGTATGCCTAGGACATCTCTGAACTAAGAGTGTCTCCAATGCACATGTGAATTGTAACTAAGCTGTCTAGATGAGAAGAGGAAGTACTTGCTGTTTTTTTCCCCATGCTCCTGAGGAAATCCTCCATCATAAAGGGTTTTATGAAATATGTGCTACCTATTGACATGTCTCACAAATAACAAGTGTGTCACAGTGTCCTTCAAAGATTGCTTCAGGGTTCTGTCACACCAAACCTCACCACTTCCACATGATTAATTACTGCCAAGTCCAATATCAAGCAAAAGCCAGTAATGCATGGGTATATTTGTGTAAGGTGTGGTAAAGCATATAGACAGATATATATATATATATATTCTTGTATGTAATGCAAGTTTCAATATATGGTAAGGCTTCATGATGAAATATGAACAGCCCCTTACCAGATGAGAAAGAACATTTTGCCTTAGCTTGGGCTAATGATTTTTTTAACATTCAGTGAAGTCTGGGGAGTGGCCCTTATTAAGAGGCACTGCTTGCAGGAGGGAGGGGGATGTCTGCACCTGGCCTCAACAGCCGTACTGGCTGCTTGAGAAGGTGAAAGCAGTGAAGAGTTTCAGGCAGTGAGTATTAACATTGTCTCCCGAATAAATTAAGAATCAGTAAGTCTCTTGATGGGGAGCAGGAGTCAGGGTGTGGTTGAGAGGGACAAAGAAAAAGAGGCTGTAGAGGTGAGAATCCAAACAGATGCTGACAGAGGGAGGAAACATTCGTTCCCTGGATGGGGTCTTTAGGTTTGCTTCCACAGGATATGATGAACTTGTACAAGGACTGCATTCTGTTCGGTGTGCTCATCTGACACAATAGAGTATAGGAAACTTCCTGCATGTGAACTAAAGATAGGTAAATACAAACATAGTCGTCTCTTATTTCTGTTCAGCCATGATGCTAACTTCTATTTCTATTCAGGAACGTTAAGTGAGAAATACAGTGCCTAGGCACTATTACCTACCAGCAGATGGGTCCTACCAGGGGGTGGTGTGGCTCTTAGGAGATGTGAAATATTAGGTGGGATGACTGGACCCTGAAGGAATCTAACACTCTCACTCTACTTTAACTCTCACTCCCCCCTCTCCACCAAGTTCAATATATCAGTGTACAAAAGCTGTTTAGAAAACAACCAATTAATCAAAACCAAACTTTTTCTTTTTTTTTTTTTGTAATTACATGAATGCTAAACACCACCTACGAAGAAGCAAACTGTGTGGTGGTGGAGCTGTTGTGTCCTTTCAGACTCTTAATAAAGTACCACTTAAAAAAAAAGAGTCAAAAAAAAAGTCTTTGATAACAAATCTAGTCTAGAAACTTTCCACAGAAGCTTTCCCTGATGGATTCAGAATAATTTATGATGACAAAGTCATTATCACCAGAAACTGTTCCTGCCATAGGTATAAAGCTAATCAGTGTTACATCATGATGAAAAAACACACAGGAACCTCTGTTACACTGATGCAAGTAGGTGTGCAGAACCAAAAAACCACTGAGCTTCGAAGACATGATTCCATAATAGGTATTAACCCATTTGGCCTGAGATGATGACATAAACTTGTGCAGTGTCTGTTGATTTAGTATGTCTTTGAAAGTTTAGGCTTTCTGAAACTGTGTTTCAACCAGAATTTCACCATCTTTCAGTTCACTGAAGCAGGAGATGGGTAACATCCATCATTCTTCCCATGTACTCTGGCCCAAGTCTGTCCCGTAATCCTTATCGTGTGTACATCAGTAATTCCTTTCTCTCCGGTGGAGTTTCATTGCTGCTGTGAAGAACATAAGCTACAATTTCTAAGTGTTGGAAAGCAACCGGAAATTTGGGTTGTATAGATAAAATGATACTTTAAAACAGCAGTGGTCTATCTCAGATTCACTAAGTCATTGAATATCAACAGGAAGCTGGATACATAAACTTAAGTTTTATTGCTTTAATCTTTATCATTTTAATATAGCTTTATTTATAAAATGGATTTCATTCATGTAACCACTGTGTATGAATGTTTTACAGGCACCATTAATTCTTCATCCAGGATTACAAATATGCCTAAGAATAAAATGGAAGTAGATGTTACGGTATTAATTTATGTATTTTTGGAAGACATCAAAGTCACATAACCTTATGTCTAATGATTTCATTTAATTACACGGTTCTACATTTTCATCTTCAAAGAAATCTACAAACAATGACTAATTAATCCTTGCAGCAGTCCTTTGAAATAGGTAGATAGACATAATTAATCCCATCTAACCAATTCCTTGCCCAAGGTAATACATTGAGTCAATGTTTAAGACAAGATTAGAGCTCAGTCTTACTCTGTGGTTCCCAAGTTTCCTTAGACTGGACTCACTCTAATCTTGCTCCGATAGCTTAGATGAACACATGCCTTGGCCTATACTAAGCCTTCATTCTCTGTCTTCAACGTCTCTGCTGAAATGCTTCTTCCTTTTCCCATCAAATATTGCTTCCACTCCAGTCAGTCCAGGCTTGGAAGGTCTAGCTTTTTGCCTCCAAAATCCTGCACGTGGCTTGCGCTTGCTTATGCCTGTCACTGCCTGACCAACTCTTTCTGCCCGCAGCCCTCCTCCCACAAGTTCCCCGTCCTCCATGTGCCATTGCCCCCCCTGCAGAGCCCTGCTTTTGTGTTTGGTGTGCATATTAGAATTCCCCAGGGGGATCGCCTCTCTCTTCCCCTACTCCCATCTCCCTCCAGTAGCCAGTAGCTGGTGGGGCTGGTGTGAGCTGCTTTGTATCTTCTAGTTGGCTCAAACTTGTGTGGTGAGTAAGGAGAACATTGAAGAAATTTGCACCATTAAACAGCAGACACTGTTCTCATAGACCACGACCCATACCATGGTGCAGCTTACAGTCCATGTCTGCTGTTCTAGGTGGAGATTCTTGAAAGGTTTTGCAGCACATTGTGAGTTACAAAAGCACTTCATAGGATCAAGGGCAGGCATTGTTGCTCAGGTAGTACTGGAAGCTAAGGAAGTTAGTGAGTGTGGAAACAAAGAGAAGCTAATGTAACAAAAAATATTACCTGCCTTGAAAATGGTCTAGTGATAATATAGACTGGAGTGAGGCAGTTCTGAACACCATAGTGAGCAGCAGGGATTGCAAAGCAGCAACAATTGTCTGTGTCAGACTGACAAAGTCCTATTTTGATAGAAGAAACTAACTGCATAGCATGTAGTGATGGATGTACAAGAAGTAAGAAAAAAAACATGAAAAAGGCAATTCCCATTTTGTGTCATCAAAGAACGGCACCAGAACCTGAGAAATAGTGCTAGAACCTGGACTTCCCACCATGGTAGTGTTTAAGACCTGGTCAAATCTTACTGGGCTATAGCTTTTCTTATCTTGTAAGAAGAAGAGTTAATGAGATGCATCCTGTAGTTGCTGATAAAAAAGTCACCTTTGTATTTGTGCTTTGATGTTTTATGTCAAACCAGAAAAGGTATTCACCCTGACTATAGGGATTCTGCTCCCCAACAAATCAGTGAATGGAGCAGAAATATTCCTTCAGGCAGCTGATCTGACTACCCTTGGATGACCTGCCACACTTTCCTTGTACTTATCTTTTCCTTTACTTTATAGAAAATGTTATGTCTTCATGTGACTGAAGGAAAAAGAAAAGACGATACACAGAGGACCTGAAATTGTTCAGCAACATTTCACAGTATCTAAGGATATACTCCAAGCATGGTGCATTGCTGCAAAAACTCTGATTTATCTCAGCATTCCCAAAAGTGTAATTTTCTATGGGTGAGATTGTATAGCCATGTCTGCTGCACGATTCCATTTTCTTTAGAAAAATGTTTGATGCTCTGCCTTATACTTTCTGGCTGTCTGCAGCTGACTAAAATGGTGAATAACTTCCTAATACATGTAGCCTGCCTCAACCACAAATTGATTTGGCTTTGACTAGATAGAATTATATGTGGTGCAGAAGGTCAGGTAGATGATCGTAACTGTCCTGCTTGGCTTTAGATCATTTGGTTTACCTGGGTACTAAGTCTCTCCATTCAGCATGATTTGAGAGAGTAAAATCCAGAGCCCTATAAAATAGGAATTGTACATTCAAACAAATGGAGAATGTCTGAGTATAGACATATGGCAGATTCAGTTTCTTCAGGCTGTTGATAATCTCAAAGAACATGTAGTAACAGAACAAATCAGTATGTTGGTGGAGGTTCCTCCGCCACCCACAGCAAATGACATTTTGGGGCATATAAATAGGAGTGAATTGCAGTAACACAGCCCTTTCAATCTGAGTAATTTCTACTGAAATCCAAGATGAATACTGTCAAAAGGAGACGTACAAAGGCTGTACATTCATTCTGTTTTAAAATAATTATATACTGCAAATACATGCAAGAGAAGGCAAATCACTTAAGGACTCTCTTGGGAGAAGTAACTTTGTGGAATTATGAATGTTGGTCAGTTTCCTGATTTAATTTAAATGTTAAATGAAATCTAACCTAGGAACACCCAAACTAGATAGCAACATTTTATTGTATGATGCCTCCCGACAATGAAATCCTGCATCTTGACAGCTGAATGGAAACATTTCATCCACAGCCACATTGAAGGTCTCTTTTCAGATGTATTCTCTTGCACTTACATGACTAAAAATGTTTAACTTATGTAAAACCAATGTAGCAGTAAAGATTTACTGAATAAAATCTTGAAAAAAAATTTGTTCTAGTCTAGGAATATATTTTTTTGATGTCTGGAATTAAGAGGGCAGCTGATGAGTGCAAGGCAAAATTCTAACCCCACTGAAGTGTTACCAAGTACTTCCCCTGTAATGAACAGAATCCTGTTAATATGATGACTGCTGAGGTATATTCAGTGCTCTTTGTCTCTCTCAGATGAAGAGGGAAAAATGAAACGCCCTCTTTCCACTATGCAAATTTTGCAGGCAGTTTACTGCATTGAATGAACTGTTACAGAATACGCAGATGAACACTTCCCACCCGCTCTCCGCAGATCTGGCACACAGTAATCACTTGTCCTATATTTCTGTGCTAAATAGTGGCTTCCTCTGCTTATAGAAACACAGCCTGCAAATTTGAAACAAAGGTCCCTAAAGGTTTCATTTTGCCAAAGGTTAGCTCTGTTTCCTCCCCTAAGTCCAGGACGTGAGAGAATGACTGGTAGTGTCTTCTCAGCTTTAAACAAAGACCAAGGCTAGGTGGTAAGCAAATAAGTCTGCTGCCCTTTCTGTCCTACAGCTTAGACCAAGAAAGACCATTACTTCCTTTTTGTGTAGGCTTTCACCTTTAGAGCCACAGAACTCACCATAGATCTTTGATCTCCATATGACTGCAGGGACTTTGCCAGGGCCATACTAGAATTGAGGTAGTCCTACAGAACCAATGCAGGTAAAAGGGAACATGTTAAGCACTTTCAGTGAATTTCAGCTTGCTGCAGAACCTTTAGAAGACACATCCATCAGTAAGGTGCTTCTTGAGGTCAATTATGCATAACCACAGCCTTTTGCAGATCTCCTGTTTGCATCTCCCATGTCAGGCATAGCATTCTCATTCCTTTCTTTTTTCTCTTTATTAATACAAAATTATGTCCACACTTGTTTGTCCATGAATATTTATTATCCAAAGCCTGTGGATAACTGCATGATAGCTTTCTGTCTAGATAGGTTATATCAGAGTATGAACAAGAATCTTTGTGAGGAAGTCAATGGCTAAAGTGATAGTGGTCAAGTGCTTATTCTGGGGACTATTTTTCTTCGCTTAGACTGCTATTCCAGCTTCACTGCAGAAGTGATATTTGGACAGGGCTCTCGAAATGTTCTGACTATCCTACCATTAGTTGGAAATAGAAAGTGGATCTGAACCTTCTCATAATTCATTTGTCTTGCACCTGAAGAAATTGTTCATTTATATATAAAAAAGAACATATGTGATATGTACACATATGCATTATATCTAAAATAAGTATATAGCCACATACTCATATATAAACTGCACACACTGGCATTGACTCTAAAGGAAACGTACTTCAGTTGTGGTCCAGACAAAATTTTAAAAAGATTTTAAGGATTGGTTCATGATTTAAGTTCCAGCCTTGAGGCATTAGGCATGTGCTTAGTACATTTATACTGTAAGGACCAGACTGTTTAACTATCCTGAGTTTAGTCTGTAAAAATGCAGATATCCTTTATCAGTGGACACTTTTGAAAGCTTTGGTCTCATAGATTTTATTTCTGAAAATATAAGCTATTTAAACTTGTATTCTGAAGTGAACATCTGTTAAGTTAGGTAGGACATAGAAAGTTCATTGGAAATTTTAAGAATATTATCTGTTTGATCAAATATTATATCAAAGCTTTTACATCCTGAGTCAGGGGCAGAAATACTGTTAAGTTCCACATTCAATAAATCATCTACCAATTTAGTAGCTTGACTGATTCCCATCTTCTGGAGTAAACTGCTTGTATTAATCTTTGAACTACTTAACCAACCAAATAACTTATTTCTTGCTTAAAGGAAAGTTTTGCTCTCTAGTCTTCACTGCATGTAAATGTCCAGTAATTTTTTTTACTAGTGTCAGCACAGAGTATATGTTCTAATACCAGAATTGTCCAAATGCATCTCTCTAGAATCATAATAACCATTCAGGCTGAAAATGCAGGCACTGATTTATTTCACCAGACTTTTAAAGACCCCTTTTGTTTTTGAAGCCAAAAGAGGCTTTTTCACCCACGGAACAGTGCAAGTAGATACCAAAATACTCTGCAAGATAAGAAGCATGTAACGTACTGTGGAAGTGTCATATGAAATAGATGAGATCAATGCAGCATCCCTTTACTCCACTATGAATCAGCTCCAGCACAGCTGGCCTAGAAATGCTTTGACAGTATCTGGCCTTCTTTCCACTCTGAGAAGGAGAAGACCTCCGCGTTCTTCACTATACTGGTAGTTTTGTATCTCAGCATTTTCTTTGTGCATTCTATAAACAAGCCAGAGAGACACCTGCAGAAAATCACAGGCAGCAATTCCTTCAGACATGATGTTTTTTTAACCTTTGCTCCCAGTCCTTGAAAAACTGGGTGATATTTAGTGATCCAACAAGTCTGACATCATAAGCCCTAAGTTGTCTGACCTTCAGTTGCAAACTTTCCTGTGAAGTTTTCAGGGCTTTTGTAATAGCCTTATCTTGCCTGCTGTGCTAGGGGAAATTAGAATAGTTAGGCTTTTTTTTATACATCTTTGCTTCTCCAGCTGCAACATAAGTTAATTTATATTTTTCACAAATTTAAAATATTCTAGTCCATCTGGTTTTTGTTCAGTGGTGGCTTTAAAGAAACACCACTAGAGGGCAAGATGACAGCTGTTAACCATTTGAATTTTGGGACTTCAGTCCTGCAGATGTTGAGGATAATGAGAAATTATTGACTCCAGTGGTGCTGAAACAAGCCTTAAATATCCATTTTCTTCCAAAAATACTTAAAAATTTCCCTAAATCCTTGAATATGAAAAAGAAGCTAATTTAAGCTATGAATAACTGTTAAATGTAATTAACAAAACTGATAGATATCATCAATCAGCTTTATAAAGCAAGAAGTATGATATTACATGTCCTTCTGAAATTGTCTGGAGTCTCCCAATATAAACAGCAGTTCTTACTGATTTTGAGATAAATTCTTTCAACTGATGTACATACACACGCAAACACATACACATAACTCCATGCTCTCATATACCCACAAATTTACCTCTACAATAACAATACAAATAGAGTGCTGAGCAAATGTGAAAGAGCTGAATTTGATTCCTAATACTGTTTTATTTTCCCTAGAGCTTAAAAAAAACCAAAACCCCACATTATAAAATACCTAATGCAGTCTTACAGCCAGAGGCTTTGAGCTTGTCAGATGCCATAAACAAAGTCACAGTGGTCCTGGTCAGTACTTGAATGAGAGGCCTCAGAGGCAAGAAAGGAGTCTGCAGGATGCATCTATTTTCTGCTTTTAATCCTGCTGCTATTTCAGTCTCCCACAGAAGTTCTTGTATTTCAGTTTGTTCTCATTGTGAAACCTTTGTTTCCTTTTCTCTTTATATTTTAAAAAGAAAATTGTATACAAACAGTGGGAAAAAATTCTAAATTACCAGCTCATTTTTTATTCTAAACATCACTTGAATAAGGCTTCAAAGGAAATAATAAGCAGTGTTTGAAACAAGGTCTTTAGTACTTGGCTCATTGTTTAAAGGATGCTGTGGATAACATTTCAATTACCAAGTTACTGTGGCCTCAACCTGGAACTGTTTCCCTTTAATTTTGTCCCACAAGTGCATATAGCTGTCATAGCATTTTTTGTTACGTTTATACAGTATTTTTTGCTTTACAAGTCCCCAAACACACTTCATCAGCATGTTGATACATTAAAGGGGTTTCCTCCTGCAAGAACTGGGCATTAAGCCTTGGAAAAATAAGACTCTATTAACAGAATCAAGGGGGAAGGCACCACTGTGTTGGCTGTTGAAATCAATCTGAACTTCTCCAGCCTGTTGACAGTCTAAATTTGCCATGCCACATGGTTGTGCCTCAGAGTTGACCTGGGAATCAGGACAAGGAGAAGCCAACTCTTGGGCTTGGAGGAAAATATCTCAGTTTGAACCTCGGAGCAAGTTCAAGCATGTACTTTCTGAGAGTAACTAGGTCC
>JAAGNO010024943.1:25605-39658 GCA_033439905.1 Ceryle rudis
TTGGGCTTGGAGGAAAATATCTCAGTTTGAACCTCGGAGCAAGTTCAAGCATGTACTTTCTGAGAGTAACTAGGTCCAGAACATATCAAACTTACTAGAGAAGTCCATAAAGATGAAGTCTGATTTTCTACACAAGTTTTGGAGGCTTTATCCTGAGGGAACATCAGTTTTGATCTCTTCTTGCATGGCAGGACTGGCCTCCAAGTCATGCTTGTCCCTATACCAACACCCTTTAATTCCCACATCTGGTGTGTCAGGCCCAAAAGCCACAGAATTTTCTGTCTGTTAGGTCCTTGGGGGAAGATCCTCTTAGCCACAAACCTATTTGAGGGGGTTGTCCATCCTCTGCACGATTCAGGTCTCAGAGGAGTTCTACGACCAAGTCTTCAGGGCCAGCCAGCTCCTGCACAGCACAATCATCATAACACTGCCTCCCAGGGAGGCTGAGTGAAGCTCTATTTGTGTCAAAGTGACATCCCTGGGGCTTGGGATAATATAATGATGGGCTGTTTAAGTGAGGGTGAAATGTCAGACACTTTCTTTTAGGACAAGGTGGGCTGTGGAGATGTTATTTGTCCTGTTTTTCTCTTTGTTTCTCTCGCTATCAGTCCCTGAGCTGATCTGGATGCTGGTAACAGTGGAGCCCTCAGAGGCACAAGCAAAGGATGCAGAGGGGAGCATCGCACTTGTGATCCAGGAAGGGGAAGGGAGGATCCTACTCAAGAGACTCCTGTTTGTGAAACCCTGAGAGACCCTCAGTTACTGATGAAATCCTGCATGTGGCAATTGCAATGCACTGTGGGGTAGTACCGGAATTCAAGACCGGACAGCTCTTATGAGCTAGCACAAACCACAGACGAGCCCATTAGTTGTGGTAGGTTTCCGCAGGACAGTCATTTATTTGCGGAAGAATTCACTTGCACAGGTAAGTAAGGAGCTAGATCTCTAATGGGAAGGGTATGGCACACTTGTGCAACTTGACTCTGTAGCAGTGGAAATTTCCCAAGTAATTTGGGGAAAAGTGTTTCTTTAGTGTTTGTGATTTTGAAGTATTCTGTGCAAAAGTTTCCATCACCACTGTTAATCATGCATATGTTAATAGCTATGAGCCCAGTACATTAGGTGGCTACATAGCATAACAGTAACTAATGATCTTTATAGCTAGTAGGTAAGGTGTAGCTAGTTGTGAAGCTTTCAAAAAGAAGCTGAAGACCAATACCTATACACAGACACAGGGACACAAATACTCTGTGAAAGTTCTTCAGTGACTATTGTGTTATTTTATTTTGCAAGTAATAGTTACTTCTCTTTTTAGTCCAGTTTCTCCATTTATTCTATATCTGATGTTCTACCTGTTGCTAAACAGGAGCATCACTGGAGTTCCTGACAACAGTGAACCAGGGGAGATGTGCTCAGGAGAGCAAACCAAGAAGATGATGGAGACAGGGAAATAATGAACCTCACAGGACACCTGCTTGCATTTCCAAACATAAAATTTTGAGATTCTGAGAAAATGTTTTATCTTT
Source organism: Ceryle rudis (assembly GCA_033439905.1). NCBI lineage: Eukaryota > Metazoa > Chordata > Aves > Coraciiformes > Cerylidae > Ceryle > Ceryle rudis. The sequence continues at coordinate 27,132 of JAAGNO010024943.1, forward strand.
CAGGTTTTCATATTTCGTAGAAAAATCAAATGGAGCACGAAAAGCACTCTTTGGAAAATTACCAAAGCTCTAATTTTCTCCAAAGATGGCTTCAGTAGGAATATTTTCATCAGCTGTTACCAACGTAAACCCCCCTGCTGATTGAACATAGTGCTCTGCTTTGAATTGTAAAAATGAGTAGGGATTCTTAGACATTTGTATGTATACCAAATATATGAGCCAGCTTCCAGCAGAACTTGTCTTGATGCAAGATGTCAGTCCCTTGAAGTCCACTGAAAGCTTTTACAATGCCTGGGATGGCAATGCCTGGGAGAACTGCTTCTTGCTCTTGATTTTACTTTTGCCTAATATCTGTGTTACTTAATAAGAATTTACACTATTTACACTACATTACCAAGATAATATTGTCAATATTAAAATATAATCAATCCTCAAAGTCACAATTTACATCTGCTACAAAGTAAAGCATACATTATCTTTTTGTAACACTTGCTTCAATTGAGAAGTGTTTTGCGTGATGGTCTTTGCTTTTTCTTATGTTAATGATATTCTTTCAATTTCCTTTATAATATAAAATAATAAATTATCAATCATGACAATCCTGCTCTGGGTTCAGATAGAGTATTTCATGTCTCCGTTTATTAACCCTGTTGTCAAACAGTGAACAAAACCCGTGACTGGTTTCTCCTAGTTACTGTTGCTTTGGAAACTAGTTATACGTCTTGATTTGTAACTGTCTATTCTTTCAAAAAAAAGGGAGTTAAAAGAAATAGTGGGCTTTTTCCTTCTTCCTTCCTCCCTTCCTTCCTTGAGCCTTCTGAAAGCTACTTAACTCATAATTCCATTTAGAGCAAGCATTTATCAGCAGAAACTTACAATCTGAGAGGACGGATGGTGTAAGGACTAATGAAGTCTTGTTCCAAAGTCTTTACCCACCTTCCTTGGTGACCTTAGCAAACCTCTGTGTAAATACTCTCTTTTCCTGTGTCTGGTTTGCCTAGAGTAGAAGTATTTTGAGCAAGGACTATCACTGTACATGAGAATGACTTCAAAGTGCTGCTGTCCTGACAATATTCTTCTTGTTGCCTTTGATTTGGTAATGGGTCTCTGGAGTTTTTCCCAACATAACCAAAGTTACTTAAGTCTTACTTAAGTTCTTCAACAATGTAGAAAACTTAAGAAATCTTTCAGATTTCATGAAAATACATTCCCCGCTATAAAATTTTGTTGCAATATACCTATGATTATTTAATTGTAGATTTTAAATGGATTTTTTGTTCATTTGTTTTAAGATGTATCTGTATAATTCATGAGAATGAGAAGGAACTTACACAGGTATCAATTAACTCCATGTAATTTTTAAAAATAGTTGCTGTGAAACAGAAAATGTAAAACAGGTACACATCCATCCCATGACTTATCCTTTAAATAAACTGTTAGAAACACATCTTTATCTAATAATTGCCTCATTAACTCTGACAAACTGTTAGGGTGCTTTGTCTTCTGTAGCGTACTCAGAAGTACTGAGTTATTTTTGCATTGGAAGGCAGCAGGGAGTCTGATTGTGGTACTAACTGTTCACCACAGCGCAAGATTTTTAGCATTAACCCAAAGAATGGTGTTTCATTGGAATTTTTGTCAGGTTTTGAAGTGTTTTTGAAAGTTACCAAGATGACACCTCTGGAGACTGTCATCCTGTATTTATCTGTTGGATGGGTACAACACTGGCAGTAACTGCTTAAGCTGCCCTGTATTGCTCCTTTGCCATCTATTCCAGGCAGATGTAGAAGGTGCACCCTAAGAAGAAGAGAGTCAGTCTTCATGACTTCATACTGAAAAGCACTAACAATTCTTCAGTGCTTCTAAATGCTAAAATTCTCTAATGGAATGACACTCAAATCACCACATTTATTTTGATCTAAATCAAAATTGGTACAAGTTGAGCTGGTAACCAAGTCTGCTAACCAACTTTCTCCCTACTGTTTTTTATAGTCAATAGACAGAGGTCAGTTCTGCCAGAGGAAAAGCCAGAGCAGGAACCTAAATTTAGGTGCTGCAAATCTCTAAAGTCACTCCCCATCAAATTGCCAAAGGTTGAGTATCCCTACAACAGACTTGCAGCTCATCCCACCGGTCTCCCTACAAGCCCTGGATGTGTATTGTTTTTTGTCATGCTCCTAAACTACTTGAAGGGAGGTTGTAGTGAGGTGGTGTCAGTCTCTTCTCCCAAGTAACAACTGATAGGACAAGAGAAAACAGCCTCAGGTTGTGCCATGGGAGGCTTAGATTGCATGCTAGGAAAAATTTCTTCCCTGAAAGGGTTGTCAACCACTGGAAGAGGCTGCCCAGGGAAGTGGTGAAGTCACCATCCCTGGACATATTTAAAAGACATATAGATGTGGTGCTTAGGGACATGGTTTAATGTGACTTGGCAGTGCTGGGTTAGTGGTTAGACTCCATGATCTTTAAGGTATTTTCCACCCTAAATGATCCTATGCTTCTAAACTCACAAGGTTCCATTCCTTTCCCCAGGAAACATCTGTACAAGAGAAAAGTTATATCGATAATGCTGGTCTTGACAATATACTCTTCCATTTCCAGCTTCCAGAACATCTCAGCAGAGGAACGCCTTGGTACTTTTTAAATATTCTGGAATAAAGTACTTGTATTTCTTTGAGTATTGCCCACAACACTGTTACTAGTAAGTAGTACATAGATATGGTGTATTTTAATTTCACGCAGATATATTGAATCTGTAATGCAAGATAGAATAAATTTTAAGCAAACAAAGTACTTATTTAAAGAATGCCCAATAAATGCTATTGCTGATATTTAATAACAGCCTGCCAGCAGGAGTTAAAGAAAACCATCAATTGATTCTAAGCTTATATCTGAAAGACATTTAGCTAACAGGCCGTAGACGCTAACAGTTATCTAGTCCATATGATCAGGGGCACAGAATTTGCACTCAATATCTGCAAATGGGTTGCATTAAAGGGAGGTGGAATATTAATGATGGGCTGGGGAAGAGTGAATGCATCTCTGTTTAATCTCTTCCTTGAGGTCCCCAGAAGGGAGTAGGAAGGGACTGGGACTGGTGTTTCCATCGAGATTTATACCTCTTTTGTGATTACTGATCCCAAATTTATTCAAGATGAAGGTTGATCCTTATAGACTGCTTTCCCTTCTACAGAAATGTTAATGCCCCTTTTACAGTTGTCTTCTCTTTCAGTGGCAAGCGTGGCTTGTTTATCATGTCTTGTCTAAACTACTAGCAAGTATTTACTGTAGTGAGAGGTAAAGTGCTATTTCTACCCTGGAATTCTGTAGAACTCATCCTGAAGCCTTTCTATACATGGCACCTTATATTTTCTGCAAACGTGTACGAACATGGGATTAGAGCTATATCTCATTACTGGTGCTCTCTTGGGACTAGAGGGTTTGATAATCATTTTGGGATGGCTAATTCCCAAACCTTGTCTTTGACAGTACAGTGATACTACTACATTCACATTCACATGCTCATTCCCTCCCCAGTGACTACCCCATTCACTGCCTTCTGGAATTATTTGATAATTTGCCTCAGCTTTTAAGAACCCCTTTCAATTCACTGCTACAAGATACATGCAACCAAGATTATGAATCAGGCTTTCAGAAGTCTGGCTATTAGATTGAAGCATGTGACATATAAGTATCAGACATTGAAGACAACAGCTTAAAGTTGTAACCATCACAATTACTGTTCCTTTCTGAAATAATAGTTCTTAATTCCTGTTTAGGATCTATATACCTACACATTTCACACAAAATATTTTGTTAGTCTTTGAACTACAAACTCTCAGTTCTCCAGAGGAACATACATTAAAGGATGAAACGAGATGTCCTCATGAAAGATGAAATCTGCAGTATTTCAAAGATTTCCTTTCCTAAAAATATGTCTCTTGATCTATTGTGAATCAGATATTTTAGTCTATCCACTCCCCACTTACTTCACTAGTAAAAAATAAAAACAAAAATTAAAAAAGAAAGCATTTCAAATGTGCTAGAAACTTCTTCAACAGCAGAACAGAGTAGTCAATATTAAGTTATTCTTTTATAAGCATTAACTACAGAAACTTTGAAATTAGTATTCCCAACAAAGACAATGAACAGCATCCTGGGGATAACAATATATTGACCTCATCCACATTTAAGGTCCCTTTTCACCTCAATCAGCTTGACAGAATAGTAATTTTTTTATATATGTAAATCATTTTTGTTCCAAGGACCAGCACTTAATGTTCTGGGCCTAAATTCTGACTTTCTCAGAATAAAGGTAATTCTAAAGTGTTTGGAAAGTATTTAGCACAATATGCTTGTTGTTACAAAAAAACAACATGAAAAACTTGCCCGGATACATCTAATCAGGTTAAACATGCAGTTATACACAAAACACTTTTACATGCTCTTGTTGAGGGAACTGTAACATGTTAAATGTCAGACACCAAAAAAAATGAAGTGTTGCTCCAGAATTATTTTCATCAAATGACAGGGAATGAAATATGTATCTGAGATTTTCTCTTCTGGACTGTCTTTGACCAGAAGTCACTGGGTAGCAAAAGCTGCTGAGTGACACAGAAGGGAGAAGCCCAAATGCTGATAAGAGGAAGCAGAGAAGCCTTCACTTCCAGCACTTTCTGGAGCTTGTAAAAAAAAAAAAAAAAAAATGCAATCAGAGCCTTTTTTTGCTGTGGATAAAAAGATCTTTGAGAAATGTCTACTCTGGTTATCTTTTCTCTCTTAATGATGCACCAGGACTACTTAATTGCACCAGCTGCCTAAAAACATTCTGCCTCCCCAGCACAACATAAATATCACAGTACTCTCCCTAAAACAAAAGGCCTAACGGTTTTAGAAAATACTAACATTTCACATCTCTTTTGGCTATTTATAATTAGAGGTGAAAAATACCCAAAGCTACATCTGCAGAAAGACCTGTGATCTCTTTTAAGATCCCGATCAAGAAGTCAATTGCCTAAAGTCAATTGCTGTCTCACAAGATCATTGTCAGAACCATAGATATGACATCATATATTGCTTTCTTGGAAAGCTTTCTAAAATAGCATCAAACTTTTTGAATTATAAATAAAGATATAAACAATGTGCAAATAAATGTAAAAAAAAAAAAATATTTTGCATATCTAATGGAACATTTTATTTTCAAGCAGTAGGTAGTGACGCTTAACTCCCAGTGAGTGGACACCAAGACATCATAAAGGACTGAGACCAGAACCTTAGAAATATCCCAAGTTTCTTGTGCTAGTGTTTTTTAATGAGAACAATATACTTTCCTGACATTTAATGGCTTGTTTTTTGTAATTGTAGTTCCTACTTCCAGCTTTATCTCCTGAAACGTATTTTGTGTCTACTAGGTTCCAACAATATTGCTTCAGATTAAAAGGCGCTGCTTTATCCTAAAACCTGTCTTAATAGAGTTTTGTTTGTGGTGATGCATTTTTCTCAGGTTTAATTGTACCACATTTAGTCTGGTGTTTTGAAATATGAATCACATCAGCTTTGTACAGTTAATCTGAGACAGTCTGATAGTTCATCAGGAATTAGAAAACAGAAGACCATAGGCCTATATTAAACAAGTGAGTGATGCAAGTATGAAGCACTGTCACCATAGCAACTCAGCTTGCACACTGGATGCTGTATATAACCTTGGGGAGCTCTTAGAACTCTTCATTCCTGGAATAGCTAAACTCTGTGTGGTAATGGGGATATGCCTTCAGTGCTGTAGCAGTAGATTTGTCCTAGTAATGTGCAAATGCTTTGGCCCAATATAACTTCTAAGTAAGAAACCAATAGTGTATGAGCATTCATACTGACGTGCCTTATGGAAATAATGACTCGCTGTTATAAATGTTCAAGACTGCTTGCTCTTTTTTGGAAGTGGGAGGGAGCTATCTGTAGAGCTTATTGCAGTAAGATGGAATCATCTTAGCAGGAGAATATTTCCAGGAATTACTGTTAGAGTTTTATTCCATTTTCCTTTTTCTAGTCCACACACTCCCTTCTATCTGCACAGTTACTGTGACCTTAGTCAGGGAAGGGAGGAAAAACACATGTGCTTTTGTGTTTGTCTTGCAGGTTTAAATTTTCCAGCTCCTAGTAAACTAACCATGTGGATGATATTAATTAGAAATGTGAATATATATGCCCTCAAATCAGATAGAAGTCATGTGAATTATCCTCACTAGAGGGTCATGCTGCTAGTAAAAAAAGCTCTAAGCAGACAATTTTTGCTAAAACCATCATTTCAATAACCTTTGGTAAGGAAACATGGGAGGTTTAGAGGTGTATGATTGTATGATCAAAGTGAAGTTTTAGAAGAAACAAACATTGGTGGGTTTGAATATTGTGGGATTACAACCTCCTTTCAGTGGTCAGGCTAATGCTTCACCATTTCCCTGTTTAGTTCAAGATTGACTAGTAAGATAACATGCCTAAGACAAGAGGCCAGAAGCACTGGAGGATTTGTTACAGAATTACCTTTCAGGTTGCCTAAATCACATATCATTAAGGGTTTCACAAAAACCTCCTGAGCTACTTTAGGTGTCTACAGCCCCTTGGCATCTCAGTTTCCAGCAGTAATGTGCCCCAGGTTCTTACTTTTCTCCAGAAATAATTGATATTCAACTGTCTGGTGTCCACTTTATAACTACATTCTGTCAAGACTTGCAAATGAGGCCTTCCCATCTTTATTGCACTTGTAGGGTAGACGTGCTGCATAAAATATTCTTCTGGGGAGAAATCACTCATATGAGGCATGAAAATATGAAGGTTTGTCAATAGAAGTGCCACATTTATGGATACCTAAATTCAAAAGGAAGATTTAAAAGAAAAGCTCCTTTTAGCCTTTTAAGGAAATTATTAGGCAGGTTTACCAATAAGTGAGAAAACAATCATGTTCATAACATACAAGAGAAAAAAAGAGGCACTATTACTGAATTACACCAAAGTTGACATAGTGTGGATTTCAACTATATAAGATAAATGTAGAGTGACTTATGTTAAATGCTGTTTTTATAACACTCTGTTATTGTACTGCCCTTCAGGAACATGTGCTTGTATTACATTTCAAGAACCTGTCTGAACAGGTAGGTTAAAACTCTATTATAGTTGAGGTTTACAGAATTTCACAACCAGAAACTCTGGTGTAAAAGTGGAAAAAAACTTGAAAAGCAGTCTGGTAAATAAGAGAGCAAAAAGAAGTGTGAATACTTTAAAAATTTCTTCCAAGCCTCAAAATCAGGTTAGAAAACCATCTGAAAGTATTTTGGCCAGTCTATCAGTTTGCAAGACAGTAATCTGTAAAAGCTGTGGATTCATTTAAGAGTCAGGTCCTGTGCCTAGTGAAGTCAGAATCCAGAGGTTCCCTACTGGCTTCAGCAGGATAGAAAGGTGAACTTCTTTTAGGAGGGGTAAATGTTGAAAATGTTCAGCTTCAAGGCAAGTACATTTTGCCTCAGCTCTTCAGTAGTGTACAGTGCTGTTATTTACTGTGCTGCTCCAGTGACAGATTTCTCAGTGGATGGCTGTGATTAGAGACTGTCTTGTAATGGGGCCAGAGACTTCCATCTGCCAGTCTGACCACCCTGCTGGGACATGGGCTTCCTGACAAATCCAAAAACCTTAGGCACAGTGGAAAGACCATTGAGGCATATCCAGTCCCTGACTGTGACTCATGCTATTCACGTTATTCATCCATGTGGGCACTAATGAAGTGACTGTGAGGTTCTGGGAACAGAGAGGATGGAGTCCAGGTCACAAGTGATTCTTGCCAATACTCCCATTTGACTGCAGAGTCCTACCCTGGGTCATATGAGTCATGAGTTTGAAAGCAGATCTTTACTAATAGTGTTGGCATTGGGCTTCAGCTTCCTTAAAAATGACATGCTGCTTTTTAAATGTGAGATGGTGGGAAGAGGGAGGCTGTAACAGGGAAACCATCTGATACCTGTGTTCAAACTCCAGGAGAAGGACTTTGATTTAGGGTTAAAAAGATGTGCATTCAGTCTCCAGAGGAAGCAATGACAGAGTTTCAAATACTGATTGAAATGTTATGTGTCATTCACAGTATTGCAGACACTAGCAAAATGTCTGATCTAATCCCCAGACTGACCTTCAGGTTTCAACTACAGATCAGACTATGACTTCAGACTATTTAAAATTATTATTCCAAAAAGTTAAAACTGCCTGCCAAACACAGTATGATTCAAGCAAGTATGTACATGATAAATAATGTTATTATTTATTTTATTATAATTTTAACATTATTTACATCTCATAATTTCTAGAATCACAGAATGGTTGAGGCTGGAAGAGACCTCAGGAGGTCTTTAGTCCAAGCACCCTGCTCAAGCAGGGTGAGCTACAGCATGTTGCTTAGGGCCATGTACATGTAGGTTTTGCAGGTTGCCAGGATGGAGACCAAAACCTTTCTGAGAAACTTGCTACAGTGTTTGACCACCCTCACAGGAGAAAAAAACAACAGTCTTCTCTTGTGTTTAAATGTAATTTCCTCTATTTCCACTTGTGCCCACTGCCTTTCAGCCTGTCCCTGGATTCCACTAAGAAGAGTCTTTCTTCCATTGTACAACTTCTCTGGAAAGGTGGATGTTGGGAAAAGAGGTCGTAGACTATAATGCTATGAAAAATCTCACTTCCCTGAATAAGAGCTAGACACTACCACAGCCACTAGGGTGGTTTACCTACATCCAATTGAAGTGCCTGCTGAACCCCCTCCTCTGCATGCCATTGTTGGTGAGTGACTGCTAAGAATAATTTTCAGTGACTCGCATTAAGCTGGAGGGGCATCTCATTTGGAGTCCCATTTCTTCTAACTATTTTTATTAATGAATGAATGGTGAAATTTAATTAATATGTTTAGAGAATCTACAGACAATATGAAGGAAGAAGTTGCGCCTGCTGTAGTGACAGGATCAGATCTGGAAATGAGTCTGAAAAATCAGACATCATCTGAAATTAAAAGCAGATGAAATTCCAGAAAGACAAAATGCAAATAGACAAATATAACAGGAGTGACTTTACACAGAAGAGGATCTGGATATTGTAGTGAATCACAAACAGGCTATGAGTAACAACACGATATTTTTACCAAAAAAAATGTCCTGGTCAAAGATACATTCATAGGAATATTGTACGATTCATAGGAATATTGTACACAACCTTTGGGGAGTAATTATTCTGCTCTACTTGGGAGCCCACTGGATCTCAGACCACTGTGTCCACTTTTAGACACCACTTTTTAAAAAAGATGATGGCGAAAATCCAGAGGCAGGTGCAAAGAATGCTAAAGGGTTTAGAAAACACAATCCATAAAGAAAGGTAACTTCATTCCTTTAGGCTACAAAAGGGAAGATTACAAGGGGACAGGGTAAGTCTTCTAGAGTGTCAGAAAGATCATCATAAAAAGAATAATGATCAGTTGTTTTTTAAGACCAGTGAGGAAGGACAAGAAGAAACTATTGCAACTAAATATTGTCTGCTCTAAATCGCACTATTAGTGCAACTTATTTTGACTGTTGAAGTACTGGAGCAGTTCCTAAGAACACGTCTGAATGTCTTTTATTGGATGTGTTTAAGGACAGTTCATACCAACACTTGTTTGGGACAGTGCAGGGGAGTGACAGGGCAGCCTCCTGTCATCCATCTGTGTCTCTGTGGTTTTAGGACAATGAGTTACAAAGTACATTAAGTGCATCCTTTTTCATAGCATAGACAAATGTAAATTATGGTTTCTATACAGAACACACGAGTGTCCTTGGAGAGGGAAACATTCACGTCTATGAGTCTCTAGATGGGATAAGCAGGAACAAAAGAAATAACATCTGCTAATGCTGTGCTGAAGGCAGTCCTAGAGGGTTCCTGAGCTAGACTAGATGTCTGCCAGCAAACCAAAAGCTTGAGATATCTCCCTCCTCTGATGTAATCTTCTCTCTCTGCCTCTTCTTAAATAATTCTTGCTAGAGATGTGTTCTCCCTGGGCACTCGACTTTTTCTTATGGAATATGAGAGTATGCCAAGCCCCAGATTTTTTTTCTCAACTGTCCTGAAAAAATATGACCTAACTTCTTCCTACACAGTCCCCAGAGAATCAGTTAGCATTAATAAGCATGATGCCATCAGCTAGAAGGTAAACTTTGTGGAAGATGAATGGCATAAAACTTCTGTAGGTAAATTTAAGGTATCAAACCAATGGTTTGAATCAATCAACATTTCTTAGACAGAAACCCAACTCTATGTAAATGTAAAGAAGAGGTTATTAATCTGGTGCATGCAGTCTTTATTACTAAAATTTAATTACACAGCAAAGCTCATGCGAAGGCAGTGAACGTTGCTGCTCTTCCACATAAAATGAAGTTACAGTGCCAAACCAGTTACATGCGTGTGAACAAGAAGCAAACCTGCTGCTTTGTGGCAGCCAGAAGGCATGATTTGAACTTTGACTAAACTGAAAAGGCACAGGCACTCTTAGTTTTCCTTAGTTAAAACCACACGCTCTTTTCAATTGCACGGGCTGCAATCAGAGCAGGCAGAGCCTTCTCCTTAGTGCAGCTGTCACTGAGCTCAGTCAGTGTGAACTGGCCATTCATTCTTGTGGATGCTGTGTGGTTCCCCACTAGAACTAAAATAATCTAGGTATATAATGTTGGGTTTTTTTAAAAAATAAAACTCAAAATGGTCTAATAGATAATGCATATGGACCCCATAAAGCTAATCTTAAACCAGTGTTGTTCCCTCTTGCTAAATTCTATAGTTTTTTGTTCATAAAAGAAGCCATGCTCAAATACTCTCGTCCATAGCAAGGTCATTTCAGGGCAATACACAGAAATGTACTTCTTTACCTGCATAATCTAACTTTGTCATCATCTCTCTAAACAATTTCACAATAAACTTTGTGAGACAGACTGGTTCCTGAGAAGAGCCTGCAGAAGTCAGTATAAACAGACTTAAATGAATGCCTTTTCACCAGAGAGCTTATTTATCACCCGCTTCACAACTGAAAAGTTTGATCCAATAGTAAAGCATCAGAGAGTGAAAATAAAAAGTTACATTAAGACAAAAGATACTGTCACTGTCTGATAAAACCTATGTTAAAAATCCTTGTATTCCTTCAAACCAAATTCATTCCAATAATTACACAGTCATTAAAGCAACAGTCTAAAGGGAAAAATACCTTTGTGGAAGAGTTCATGTGAACAGTTATTTAATCTGCTTTTTAGTATATTCAGATGAAGGGCTTTTTGCTGAATTTGGGACAATCTATTATCAGACTTTTGCAGTCATTCTACTTAATTACTTCTCTGACAGGTTCATTTTTACTCTTAGATCTATATTTAAGGGTAGTTTAGAGGGAGAAATTTTGTTCTTGCAGCTGTAAGAGAGTCATTCTTATCGTTCTATGAGTGGTTTCACACTGCATGTTCCTCACATAATCCATCGCTAAATAGACAACTATTAATTTCCAAGTAGCCTCTTCAGTACTGTGTCTGAGGGTTGCAGCCACAAACAGATTTAAGCTTTCAAATTCTATTTTATCACCAGTGTGAGCACCTGAGTCCCAGTCAGATAACACCCTTGTTATGCTGCTGCTTAGCCAGGTATGCTCTCAAATTCTAAAGGAATATGTTCCTCTCACCCACCTTTCCTGCTGAGTACCCTAACAACCCGGTTATAGACACATTTTTGCACTTTCATTCTCTCAGGAGCTCAATGAATATTCATTCCATGCAAAGTGGAACAGTTTGAACAGAAATAATGGGACACCTCACCCTTGTGCCTTAAAATAGCCGACCTTTTGTGATCAGCATATTCACCTCGAGGTGGGAGATGTCAGGTCAGATTCCCAAAGGCAGCAAAGGAATTTAACCCAAGTCTGCCACAGCCTTACTGGGATAGGTAGGGTTTATGACATAAGCTTGTTCTTTGCTGTATTTTTCTGGTTAGCTTAGCTTGTGTCCACATGTAACTGTTGATCCCTTAAATAATACACATCATTTATTAAAAACTAGTGTGATTCCCTCTGTTATGCTCAGTGAGGCTTCCTTTCAATGGCAGCCAGGGTGCATGGACCTGAACCCCCAGCCCTGCCTGAGTAGGATAAAAATATGTGCTCAGCCACAGAAATGTAAAAGCGGTCACTCTTTGCATGGTCTGTGTGCTGGCACTGGGTAACCCAACATGCTGGATACTCATGCTGGGAGATGCCTCTCTTTCCTCATGTTATGTGGAAGGCAGAACTTCACAAGCTTTTTAAACTGGAGGGAGGTTCTGCCCCTCTACTCTGCACTGGTGAGACCTCACCTGGAGTATTGCATCCAGTTCTGGGCTCCCCAGCTCAAGAGAGACAGGGATCTCCTCAAGAGAGTCCAATGGAGGGCGACAAGGATGATGAAGGGACTGGAACACATGCCTTATGAGGAAAGGCTGAGACACCTGGGGCTCTTTAGTCTGGAGAA
>JAAGNO010024943.1:44586-65677 GCA_033439905.1 Ceryle rudis
CGCAAAGAGAGGTTGCGGTGTTCGGGATGTGCTGTCTTCTGTCAGAAGGCGAGGGTGCGGAGGGACAGTGGGTGAGGTTTGGCATGTAAAATGGTTGACATGCACACGAAGAGGGGCAATTGGAGTAACAGTCTAATTAAAAGATCAGTTATAAAACCTGAAAATTAAAAAAAAATCGTGGCTGAATTGTTTTGGCACATTATCCAGTGAATCCAAGTTAAATTCTCCCTGTCTAGAAAATTAATAAAACCCTTAAAATTCCTGTTGGGATACATTCAGTGAGGTGTTTAAATAGGCAGTCTATAGAATTGTTTGCAATTGTCAAAATATTCATGTGACCTATAAATATCCTGAAATAAAGTAAACCAGCTTTCTTCCTCCGTGAAGTTGTGTAATTGTTCCCTATGGTACTTCACCCATATCAGGAGATTCTTTTGTTATAATGGGGTCTCCACTCCTCAGCAGTCAAAAATAACTGGGAAAATTTGAGTTTGAAGAATACTCTGTGCAAACATGTCCCTGCCATGTCATGGTTCCACTGCTTCCACTGAGCCAGCACACCACCTCCACCCTCTGCTGTCACCTGCGATGTAAATATCCTCAACTTTGGCAGAACTCATACTGGCAAACAGATATGTGTACATCAGGGTTTTTCCATGGTTTTTCTTCCCAAAGATTTCATTTATGTGTGCCAAAATTGCTCCAAGATGACAAAATTTCAGTGACTTAAAAAACTGTCAGCAGTTGTAAAAAATTGGTATTAAGACCTCAAATGTGTGGACCTTGTAGTGGATCTGACCCCTTAAAATTGTCTTCTAGATTTCTTAGGATAAGAGCATTCATAACAGGTTTTGGTAACAACACAAAGATACCTGCTGCTGCATTCATTTTCTAAGGGGCCTCTGGCTGGATGAGTTGGGAATGGAGGACACTTGCTCAGGAGCAGCAACATGCTTCCCAGCACTATTCCTCTCTGTCTGCCTGGTCCCCGTTGGCCAGAAATTTTAAAGGCTGATCCAAAGCCTGCTAAGGTTAGAGGTAGTCTTTTCATTCTGAGAGGCTGAATGATATCTTTTAGCATATCAGGAATACTTCTGTGCACATAAAATTACAAGGTATTTTGATAAACTGAGGCCACACAAAAGTTTCAGAGGCAAGTCATCAGCTTTTGAATCTATAACCAAGACAAGTTCATTGTTAATAACACTGTGATAAATTTATTTCTTTTTATGCTTTTTGGGGGGGCTCCTAATACTTATGTATTATGAAGCAAGTGAATGTCACTCAGTGTGTGTAGGATTTTAATATTGGAAGGATTCAAACTGTTTGCTTCCTTCAGTGAGACTGAGTCATGGAAGGAAGGGTTCCCTATGGATCTTGCAATATCATTCATTATTTAACTCATTTCCCTATTTTATTTTGTAACAAAAAGATCTTTAAAAGCTTCAAGTAAAGGTGATCTCCATTTGTGTATGGAAAGGTGTGGAAAACTGTTTGGCAGCCTGTGACTAATGCCAAAATAAGCTGGTTTTGTTATTATGTTTAAAGAGGATTATACAGTACAATTCTTTGATTTTAGCAGTCAGGAAATTTTAAAAGAAGCCGCCTGGTCATGGCAGCTCTGTGTCTCTTCGGAGTTATGATATTCGACAGAAAGACAGGCGTTGCTATGGTAATTAAGCATTTTTCAAGGTTTCAGGGTTTTCTTTCAGTTTACTTCAGTTATTAATAATTTTCCTAAAACAGTTTGGAAAATTACTGGTACTTTAAAATATCACTTGTTTCTCATAAATGAACTATTTAGAGTCCAGTCCTTGTCTTTTAAAAGTGTATGGCAAATCTCCCACTTACTTTTATGGAAACATGACTCGGCCTTAAATATTTGGGGATTTCTGTATTATTTCCTCCAAGTATATTTTTTTTAATCAGAAATATTGAAAATGCCATGGATTCTGACACACTAATTCCACCAGGGCTTTCACAGGCGTGTTGTTTCTGGCAGCAGAGTTCAGCTAACTTGAGAAACCCCAAGGCTCATTTCATATCTCCTGCCAGTGCAGAATTGTCCTTTGTGGTACCACAGCATCTGGGCATGGCTGCTCTCAGCATACCATATCTGAAAGGCTGTGAAACCACAAGTTCTCACTGTGATCATGAGAAGTAAAAATAAGAGATTATACACAAAAAGATGTTGTAGTCTGGCATCTTTCACCAGCAGTGTTCTCTCCTGAGCCACCTCTTCCCCAGGGGACCATGCGTCCATAACTCACTGGTAGGATGTGATGAAGCGGTGCCTCTACAAGGGGATCCTGGAGGCAGTTCCCAGACTGGAACTGAAGGCTATGTCACCCATTGCTGCAGCACCGAAAGTGAAGGATCCCTGCTCCTGGAGGAGGCCAGACACCTCAGAGCCAGGCTGGGCACCTCCAGCCTCCTGGGAACAAGAACCACAGTAGCCAGGCACTGGGTGAGGGGATGCCTGCCTGTGCTCAGGTTAGTCTGTCCATTTGAGTGTCTGCCCTTTCAGATATACCAAGTGGCTCAATCCATGAAAAAAACAAAACATCTGTCTTCCATCTCTTTGATAAGAGCTGAGTGGTTAAAAGCAGGCTAGGACATGGAAAATGTGGAGCTGTGTCTTCAGCTTCCTCTTTACTTGGCAAGTGCCTTAATAGCTGAGGTTTTGTATAAACAGTGGTCAGTTATTTCTGCCACCGCCACTAATGGCAGTTACTGCTGCCATTTCATTAAATTCACTGTGTGTGCAGTATGTGTGTATCAGGCCTCCAGATGGGTGATCCAAGAGGGATGCCTATTTTGTAAGTCCCAATAAATCTTAAGTGGGAGATGGGCTCATTTCAGATGTTCAGATCAAGCAAGAAAGTACTATCTCTGGTTATTTGTGACAGCACAGGATTTGGCACTGTCCTGGTTTAACCCCAGCCTGCAACTAAGTACTACACAGCCACTCATTCACTCTCACCTCCCAACCCCCCACCTGGATGGGAAGGAGAATTGGGAGTCAAAGGTAAAACAGCATGAGCTGAGATAAGGAAAGTTTAATAGAAGAACACAAAGAGAGAAGAAACAAAACCAATAACAATAATACTAATGAAATGATACATAAACCGACTGATGTACAATGTGACTGCTCATGGCTGCTGCTCGTTCCCTTGACTATGCTGGCTGTGGCCGCTCCCAGCTTCTTGTGAAAATTAACCCTATCCTAGCTGAAACCAGGACAGGCACCCAAATAAATTTTCTGGGCAAGGCTTAGGTACAGACAGAATCTCAGGCACTGGGGGTGAGGCAAGATTTTTCCTTTTGAATAACTGTCTTGGACCTTCACATCTGCTTGAACAGTGTTTTAGACTCCTAAAAGTTTCTTTCTGGAACATGTCCCTAAGGAATTGTGGCACATTGTCATCTTGGTTTTGCCAGATACATAATGTCTATGTCTTGTGAACAGTACTAGAAACTTCTGCATTAAGTGAAATAAATACAAAGTTTTCAGTCTTATTTTTATTAATTGAAAATTCCATCTCTTAATAAAGAAATCAAAAAAAGAAAACAGATGGTTTGGTGCAAGGTAATTCCTCAAGTTGAAGAAACCCTTTATCTTTTTCTGTGACAGAGTCACAAGATCTGGAGCACATCATCCTTGAAGACACTTCAGCCCAATATGATCTCTCCTGGCTGTCCTATATAATCAAGGACAAAAATGAAGCCTTGACACAATATTCACTCTAGTCTTGCATTTTCAGCTCCTTGATTTTTAACACAGGGTTCCAGCAGTTATTTCTCTCCTTTTTGGGGGGATAATTTGTACAGATAAGATAGGTAAGTACTAGCATAGGTCTTCTCATCTTCTTATCTCTTCTCTCAGACTAGCAGTTTACATTACTTTGATTCAGTGTGCCTTACAATATATCTCCTTGCTAGCTTACTCAAGAGTTAAGGCTCTACTTTAATTGTCTACAACTTGAAGGTAATTAATTATAGCCTTCAAAATGAAGGCAAATGATCACTCTTAGTTCAGCTTATGACAGGAAAAGCATAAACAAGAGTTTTTCACTGAAGTGCTGAAGGAAAAGCTGTCTTCTGAGCTCAAACAGGAGCTGGCCTCAATATATCGCTTGATTTGCCCTCAAAATTTTGGATTGTCCTCTCAGATGATTGATGAAAAGCATGATAACCCAAAGTTTCTATGGAGAATATGGTAATTTGTCAGAAGACAATCTCAGAGATAAGAGCATCTCATTGAGCAATCCATGAGTATGTGTCAGTGAGGGAGACTGGTTCAGAGTTCAGGAAGTTCTTGCAGTTTTTCTTTTTTGGTCTCAATGATCTCCCTCCTTTTCTTGGAAAGTGTGGCTACCAAAAGAGTAGTCTATAATGGTCTTATCAGAGCTGTTGCTCACAGGTGCCAGTACTTGAGATAGGCTGAAACCATTACTGGAAATGTAGCACAGTTTGCCAGCAATACCAGGTCAACAGTCCTTGCATTTTCAGGGAAGTCTCTGGTTAGATGGAGTTCTACAAGACATGCTTAAAACAAACCAAATAATCACTCAAAAACAAACAAAAAGGTTAGTATGCATTCTTGTGGGTTATCTTATCCTGAAAATATTTCATGTGGTTGATAAGTGTTCACAAAAGTTCAGTTGTGGTCTTCTGAGCTAGCCACACTTGAAAAGTGGGCAGAAACTAGTGATAAAATTGAACAGTTCAGTTAAAATAAGTCAGTCCTTTCCACGAGCATTCACTGAAGGTCTTCATTGCAAGCAGTTAAGTTTTGCAAGAATGGGGTAATGTGAAGGTGAACAAAAGACCTAGAACAAAAGATCTGGTTACTTGCCAACTTAGACTTCATGGTAGCCTCTGAAGTTTTTTTACAAAAGTAAATAGTAACTCTCAAGATTGCTTCCTGAATTTTACAAATGATGTGCTAGGAGGGTTTCTGAATAAGAAACTAATTATAGTTATTTGCCATAGCCCTGCACTGGCAGTAATATTTTTTCAGAATTTCAGTTTCTTGATCAGGTATGGCTCAGAGTTTTTATAAATCCTCCTCCTTCAGGAATCATGCAAAGAGTACACACTCAAATTGAGAGTTAGATACACGTGTATCTCTGCAGGAAGTCTTTGCCACAGGGACTATGGATTAGCACCACTGGCAGGTTGTAACAAAGTGATTTTTGATAGTATTCCTGAGAAGAGAGCTCAGTGAGCAGAAGGAACCCATCAACCCTTGAGCTCAGTTTTCCCAGCCCAATAAACATCTTGGAAATTCTTGGGCTGGTTTGAACACTGCAGTTTGAGATTTGACCTTGCTAAGCTTCTGATAAAGGACTAATTTTTCATTCACACAATAGTTCAGCAACTTTCACTCAAGGTCTTTGAACTTTACAGATAACTGTCTCATTTTGTACTGCAGCTATTCACTCACCATTCTTGTGGTGTTCAGGGACCCCTTCTCAGATAAATAATTTCCTATCAATGGGCAAAGCCTGAGAAGAGCCAAAGCAGGCTTGTAGGAATTTCCTGAGGATGAAAGACAACCCTAATGTCACTGTTAAAAAGAACAAAGTGTCCAATGACTCATTTAAGCATCAGTTGCAAGTACATGTACTGGAAGAGGTGACTAGAGGTCAGACAAAAGCCCACACAACATACGTGTTCACAGGAACCTTTTTGGGTTTTTTTCACATGAAAACTTATATGTGTAATTCATCGCATGGAAAGTTGTAGGTATCTCTACTTTAGATGCATGGAGCAGATTGGTGAGGACAAATTGGTCATTTTTAGGAGGTCTGTTGTGGTACTGTGATGATGGCTATTATTTAATGTTGACACCAGGTAATAACATGATCATTATTCTCATTTGGTTTAGCAGTGCTCTGCCAAATCTTTTGCTGCTCTGGGTGCTGCTAACTTTCCAACCTGCTATAACTATGTTCATAGGGGTCAGACTTAAAATTGAGGAGGAGTATTTAAGGAAGAGAGAAAATATTTATCAGAGTTCTTAACAAATTATTATATGATTTATTGACTTTGTTAAGGACTGTATTAAGCTTCTGGGCCAATGGCATTGAGCCAGTCAGTTCTTTTCCTGGCTTATTTTTTCAGTTCTGATGCTCACCCAAACCCCTCAAATTTGATTTTCCACTTGCTTCAGTTAGAAGCAGCATCAAAAATAAATAGTTCTGGGGTTGTTTCCTTATAAGCAGGAGCAATGGAGCCTGAAGCCCTGCATTTTACTCTGCTTTTTCATGGATAATGTAAAACTTACTTACTGTTATCAGATTTTTGACTATTGCCCCATGCTAACACCATGTAACAGGTTTATTTTGTTAAATAAAGATGCCTTCTGTAGAGCTGCTCGATGTATTGTGTCTTATCCAGGGGCCGCTTCTTGGAAGCAGAAAGAACGATTGCAAACATGGGATGGAAGGGTCTGTAATTTATTTTTCTGTTTTAAAAGAAAACAAATTGTTTCCACATAATAATAACAGAGAAGGAAGACTCCACTTAATAAATTAACTAAGTCTATTTACACTTCATTCAAACAAGATATACTGAACATGCTGGTGGTGTTGCACAATGTTTAGCTTGTATAGTCTGAACTTCTTGTAGACCTTGTGCAGGGCTCTGGCATTTCCTTTCTTATGATTTTTAATAGCTTCCAGTTCATGCAAGCTGGAGTATTTAAAATCTCCTGCACCTCATAATTTTATTATCTATTTTGTTCCAGGGTTAGTCAACTTCTAAAGAAGCCTTCAGTATATATCCAAAGGACAAGTTGCTTAACAAGTTGCATATGAATGTATCTTTAATAGCTTGCTGTTGGGTATGCTCAGGGATTCCTCTCCCCTGGAACTTGTGGTAACTCAAGAGCAGCTGGGTGTTACTCAGGATAAGAGCTAAGAAAGGCTCTGGGGCAGCTACCCTGCTGCCGCAGGACTGACCAAGGCGAGGGACCAGAAGTCACTGCCTGCAGCAGCTCAGGCCTTGAGCCTTGGAAAACACAACAGATTTTGGTCTGCCAGATCTCCCAGACACTTTCCTGACCAGAAATATTTGGATGAAGATTATTAATAATCATTAATAATAACATTTTAATTATAGAGCCTGCTCTTTTCTCGATGGAAGGCCTGGCATGTTCTAGAACAACAGCACCTCAGCGCTCACCAGTTTCTGCTGTTTAAAACTCAGTCTTTCTGAATAATTATTACAATCAATGCATCAGTTGTCCATTCTGCTGTTGATAACTTTCCTTACTAGCTGCATTATTTTGTGAAAAGTCAGCTGCATAATGCAGTCCTTCTGAAGTATAGGAACATCAGACTATAAGAAAAAAGGAGAATAGTTTCTGCTTAGCCAAAACACTCAAGTTTAAATCACGTCATACCATGTAATGAAAGGTTAAAATGTTGCTGTATCAGAATTATTGATCTTCAAGGCTTCTGGTGTTTTATATACACTACTTGACTTCTGAAGGGAATAATTGCAAGACAAGGTAGATAGACTCACACTTAATCTTGTTCCCAATCCAAATTTGAGACCTGAATTGAAAAATATAGATGGACATGAGTGGTTTTCTCTTTAAAAATCTCTAAATATTTTTGTTGATTTTTTAACAGCAGAAACACTCTGAATTTAATTTCCCAAACCTAGAACGGTGATCTTTTGTATCTACTTGTGAGCTGACTATGAGCTATTACAATTTCTGAAAGGCTAAGGCCTAAAGGCATGATTTATTTCTAGTCATTACACTATGACCATATGCTGCATCAATACTCATATACAGACATGAAGAATTAGTAAAAGATGGACCAAAGTGAATGTACAACAACTCTGTATTCAGAGAAAGAGCTCCCTGGTTTTGCGACGGGCAAGGAAGAGTCAGAAAACTCCAGCTGTGTTTCAAGCAGTAGGACTGCTTGTGAGTAGGTCTGAGAAGTAAAAATAAGTTTGGCTGTTGATGTTGGTTCAACTGTCAGCTAAATTAGAGGATCAGAGATAGATATAGGATGACTAAAATAAAATAGGTCAAATGAAATTCATGTGAAGGAAGATAGTCTAGTCTGCAGGATGGGAGCAGAAGGGAAAAAGGTATCAGAAGGGCTGACGATGTGAGAAAAGAACAAATGAATCAAGGCTGAAGGCAAGCTTAATTAATCACCAATGTATCAGCACATCTGTAGGAGAGAGGACCAGAAAGCGAGAGAGGAGAACAGATTAGAAATCATCAAAAATAATGTCTGAGAAATTACAGAGAGATGAAGTGATGAGGCACAGAGGGAGGAATTGGAAATCTGAAGTTGAATTAGGGAAAGGAGCAAGGGAACAACGGTAGGTGCAGGCCAAGATTGTGAACAAGAGTAGTGAACTGGGGCTACTTTTTTTCAAGGTACATTCTCTTAACTGTATAGAGTTCCTTTTTGAAGAGTTTCCTCTTTTATGGAAGGGAACATCCAGTGCTTAGCTTGTCACACTCTCTTTTTTCTCCTTCTATCACTTCCAGGTATTGTGTTCATCCTCTGGAAATCATCCTTCTCCTGTAAAATGTTATGCAGCATACTTTTCTTAGTGCTGATAAAGAGCTGAAACAAGCTGTTTCAGACTAAGGTATTTTTAGTGCCTCACCAGTCACTGCTGTAATAGGCTTTTATGGCTCAGCATGAATTCCCTGCAGGTAGATACTGAAAGCCTAATTCAAAATTGCATAAAGACAACTGAAAGAAGTAACATAATATTTGCAAGCAGATCTACAATTCCTTTGTCCTGCAGGAATGCGATCAGAGGCCTAAGCTAAAAATACATTTGTTGAGTATGCTTATCTTAGCCCTTTGAGAGGAAAAAGAAAGAAACAAAAGCATAAAAATAGATATAAAAGAGATAAAACAAACAATAAGGGGGATTAATGCTCTTGTTGCCCAGTATAAAGTATAGCGGATGGATGTCAGGTGCTGCTAAATGTATCCTCATAGCGAGATGGCTTATAAATGACTATTCCTTTTCAGGCAGCAAATCTAATGATTCTGAAGTTTCAGTCCTGGGCCACATTTGGGTAGTTAATAGCACCAGGAAAAAATGCACCTTAAATCTTGAAATATCCAGGTGCAGCTAATCTAGTTGAAGCACGACCTAGATGACTAGCCACAGTCATCTCTTTATTCAGGAAACACCTTTCCTATTGAAACTTTCAAAGGCTGCTACCAGCTGTGTGATAACTCTTCCAGAACATATTAGGCTCCAAATGGACAAAACTGGTCAACCCAGCTTTTTAACTCATCAAACTAGCAAGAGAACACAGGCAGTTGTGGATCCCTGCTCCTAACTCATTACACACCCCATTGCCCATGTTTGCTTTCAGTGGTAGATTGTTGGCCAGCAAACAGCTGGTAGGTTCTGGCACAGTGATGCTCCCTGCAACTAATCAAAGTCATTGTTCCTTTAAATGTATACATGCCAAGTCTATCACTCAGCCTTAGTATATATGTTACAGGGGGTGATCAGGAACTTCCTTATGAACTAACTTCCATTGAGAAATGACAGTTTGTTGGAAAATCATTTCTCAAGCCAACTATTCTGCCAGTTCAACTTTCCCTTTGACTGTCTTCAAAGCTTTCTGTATCTGCTAGTTTCCATTTCAGCTGGATATGGGCTGGGGTTTCCCAGTCCCTCAGCTGGTATCTGAGCGGTACATAACTGAAGTTGTCACCAGGGCCAGGTCACCAGGCTGTCAACTGGCTGCCTCCACAGCTTTCATCTCAAATGGTGGCTTTCCTGATGGAAGCAGCCTCCCAGTCACCAGGAGAATAGGTTGCTAGTTAGCTGGGTATCTGCTGCCCAAGGTCTCCATATCAGCCCAGGGAAGGAGAGAGCAGTGGTTCCTCGGTCGGTCTCTCTTGCTGGTAGTCAGCAGGCTTCGGGTTTTTTCCCTCGTGATCTCTAGCTTTCTCTTTCTGCAGAGCAGGCTTTCAGATCTGTGGGAGCCCGCCTACATAGCAGGCAGCTAAAGGAGCTGGGGCAGCCCAGGAAAAAAGCCGAAAAAATGTCTGCATCCTTCCAAAGCAGAATTTTTTTCAGGCTTTTCCCTCCCACAAAAATGTTCTGATTGTTAGCCTTTGTGTCCCAGTTCAGCACAGCTTTTCTTTTATTTCAAAAATAAAGCAAGTTGAAATGAAAGAGTCATGTGGATAGCCTTGGTTATTTTTTCCCCTTTTTGGGCCATACCTTGATATATACCAGAATACCCTGTCCTGAGAGCCAGAAGCATTAGGCTTTCTTGGAAACTAAGGCTGATATTTTCATCTCTGAATGGAAAACCAACCCACAGAGAATTAAAATGACCTCTCTGGAGCACAATGAAAGCTTGGACTAGAGGCTCCACAGCTCTACATGAAAAGAGAAGGTTAAGCCATGCAGTATTTGAAGGGTGGTGTAAAGTTGGCTTGGTCACACTTCACTTCAGCTGATCTAATGATGTTTTGAACAGATAATTGCTTCAGCTATTGTCATGACTATAGATACTGCAATCCATGCTCATAACCCCAGAGAGGGACGTAGAGAATGAGAAAACAGTGAGGCATTAAAACAGCAGAGCTGTAATTGAATATTGTTAATATGTAGGCACAAAACATGTTAGTGGAGCTCACTACTAATATCCAGCAGCAGTAGCCATCCAGGAGGCACCTAACAAGCTTCAGACCCATGTTAAATTGATGCTGACACTTCAGAGTTTTGGGGCTTGCAAGGGATACATTTTGTTGTTGTTGTTGGTTTTGGACATATTATTTAACTTGAGGGGCTTATTACATAATGTATATCATAAGGAGATGCTTAGGTGTTAAATGTTTGAGATTGCTCTCTTTAGATTTGTCATGGCAGGAAGAATTACATATATGCGGCTACATATTAAACAGATAAACTAGAAAATGCTACCTGTCACACTGTATTGCTCTCTTCTGAGGTTTGCATTTCTTATCATTATGATATCTTTAACTTGATAAGCTTAAAATTGTGATGAGAATATTCCTTATAATTTATTTTTCATAGTAAGTGTTTTTCAGCAACATAGCATTAAAATGTTTGTAATAGCTCCTCAAACATCAGACTTCAAAAAATGGGACGGAAGTTTGGAGATTGGTAAGTGTTTTGATGAGTTTGATGGCTGAAAAATGCTTTATTTGGCCAAGCAGAGAGGAAACTGATTATTGTACAAAATAATGCATAGAGCAAGGTATTTAAATGCTTGCTACAGAAATGTAAGAAATATAGCCAGCAAACAGTCTTCAGGGAGCTTTGTCAAATATCTGACATTTTGCTACCTTAAATATAGATGCCACTATTGCAAAACCTGTATAGAAGTAAACAGACCATTATACTGAAAAATAATTGTCAAGCATCTTCCACCCACTTTCTAGATGGTTCATAAAATCAGCAGTCTCTCCCTCATTTCAGTAGATGATCACACCGGACATCTTTTAAGGAGTTAGGAAGCTTTTCTGTTATGAGGTCATTGCTTATAAAATACACTGTAATTGTATTTTTGTAACTGATTAGCAACTCCATAGTATCTAAAATGACATTAAACAAAAGTTATCAAATGAAAATAAATATGTTTTGAGAAGCATTAATTTCTGCTGTTCATTGTTTTCAGGCTCATGAATTTGAAAAACTTATCACCTTCTGGTGAGTCACCATGATTTTAGTATAAAATAGGCAAGGTTCAACTCTGCTTGAAGAAACGATTACTTCTGTACTTGAAGAAACTTGAAAGAAGAGAACAAAATACCAGTCTGCATGTAATACCTTCAGTATTAATTCAGACTATGCAGTTGTCTAAAAGCTTTGATTTTTCACAGTCAGGTCTTTCTAGTCTACCCCGAAGTGAAAAGTGTAATCTTGTGTTTCTTGTAGAACATAGCAGGGTAGAAATGAATGCTACTAATTCCTCTCAAGATCGTGTAGGAGGAGAAGCGGTCTTACTCCTCAGCCATCTTATTTATATAAATAATGCTACCTCCTTTTTCTCATAGTGGGTTTGTTTTGTTTTTTTTTTTTTCCTCTCAATCTGAAATATTTAGTAAGAAGCTGAGCAATTTATACCTTGCAGTCAAGAGGAAAACTGGCATTCTGTGCCTCCCCTTTCATATGTTCTGAAGCATCCCTGGCCACATGCTGAGCTCTCCCTCACTGCCCCTCGGCTGGCACCCATCACACCCCCCTGCTGCCCCCAGCTCCTCCCATGCACTCCTGGCAGCAGTGCATCACCTTCTCTCCCACACCTCACATCACCTCCTTATCCCCTGCTTACATGCATGATGTCAGCAGCTCGTGAGATGTCTGTGCTGAAATGCTACATGTGCAGATAAAGGACAAACCAGCTGCCCTCCCTGAGCCCATAAATTCACAAGTCTGATAGAATCAGACCTGACTTTTTCTCAGCTTAGAAACTTGCTCCCATCTCTAATTATACATAATAATTCAGTGCAGTCACTGGCATAATTGACCATCTGTGTACTTTCATACATGTGAAACGAATACTGGGAAAGGTCACACAGGCCTGTGCCACTAATACTCACAGAGAAGTGATGGAGACTAATCTTAAGAGCTGAATTTGAGCTGAAATCCATTTTAGAAATGAAATGTGATTTTTCTTGTTGGCTTTGAGAGTTATGAAAGGACCAGACAGTATGACAGCAGAGCCTGATGGCAGGTGGAAAAGCAAGGGTGGAACCAGAAGGCTTGCAATTTGTTTCTGGGGAAAAAACAATTGTGTTTTTCATACTTGTTGCTCGAGTTTTGATTTATTTCTGGACAGCTTCCACTATTAATGAAATAAAGGACAGTGTTTCAGAAAGGTATCTTTCAAGCTGTCTCTCTGAGAAGCCCCAATAACAGTCCTTAGTACCTATTATAGCTTTTTAGAAACTTTCTTAAAAATGAAAAAATAAGATTGGGAGGCTGAATGGGGAGGGGAGAATCCTCATCCTTATTTCAAAAGACTTCACTGTAATAAGAAATCACTGCACAAGGCTGCCAGACTTGGAAAGGTTATAATAGAGTAATGATACTTTTCTTGTGAGTTAATACTTGATGAATACAAATAGTGGACAATCACATGAGAGCCACATTTTCATCCACAAAACCAGGCGTAAGTTCCCTTTCAAAAAACAAGCCTTCACACCCTTGCTTTTCCATCAGGCTCTGCTGTCATACTGTCTGGTCCTTTTATAACTCGCAAAACAAACAAACAAAAAAAACCCCCACAACAAACAACCAAACTAAAAACCAGAAAAGAAGTCTTGCAAAAGAGTCTGTTTTCACTTTTAACACAAAGAGGAATATTGTTCAGGTATAAGGGTAAGAAATCATGGGCAAATGAGATGGCTTTCATAGATCTGCAGCAGAATGAAGAGAAATTTTTGAGAGCTGCTTGGCATCTTCTACTTGCATTTTGCCTGTGTACAGTCCCAGGAGTCCAGCTCAATCCTGCCAAAGGTTCAGAGAGTCTCCTTTCCAGTGAGGAAGCTTTCCAAAATATTATTAAATGCCACAGAAAATAGGGTAGCCAGGAGAAAACATCATATAAAGCAGCATGCACACTGGCACCATGCAGTCTTGCATCAATGAAAGGTGTTTGCTTTGTGATCCTGCTTTTATTGTGTCTCTCAAAGCTGATGTATACATTGCATATATTGAGATCTCAATATACATTTAATGTACTCTTCTTCTTCTTTGAACTCTGAAGTCAGAAGGGCATTTTGATAGTGAAGTCCAGTCAGTGGGCAGGCTGATCACGTGCCTGCAGACACAGCCAGCCTCACAGATAGACAGTGCCTTCCCAGCGCCCACAGAAACACACAGCACTCACAAAGAGCAAAGGCTGCCCAACAATGTTTTTCCTCTCCAGCTGATTAGGACTGAAGTCCACTAATGGAAAATCTGTGTGTGTGTGTATAAATATATATCTATTATATATATAAAAACACAGTATAGCATTCTGATGGCAGACCCCACATTCCCTGATCTCCCCAGGTGCTGGCACCCAGGTGTACAGGATGTGGAGGTTCACAATCCTGCTCTTGTTACTGGTGCACCCACCTCTTATCCTACTTGCCTACAAGTCCATCTTGAAGCTCACTAGCATTGACACATTCCTACTGAGAACAGAAGATTATTATAAATAGGATTTAACCAGAATACCTATTAGACTGTGGTGATGAAGCACAGGGCTCAATCAGGCAAGCGCACACAACCAGCCCTTTTTGTCCCCTTTTCACTTGCTTGTCCCTCCCCAATCCACCTTGCTGCCTCCCTTTCCTCACTTTTGTTCCATCCTCTAAATATCCCATAAGTCTCATATATTTCCACAATCTGCTTAAAACTTGATATTTTAAGTTTCATAGAATCCTCAAATGCCCTTCCCAGCATCCTGTAGCTGAGTCCTGTGCCCCTGTTGATGATAATCCCTGTCAGCCTTCAGGGTGTTCTGGGATGATAGTTTCTTTGATTAACTCATCTTTGTGGGTTTCACACCGGACATGATGGGTAAATATTTCTCCTTGGACAGTCTTCAGAGCAGACAATTCAATGTGCACTGTTTTCTTGGTTATTGGGTTGCTAGGGCTCCTCTGCTCCGTTGTTCATCTGCTCCTCTCCAGGCCTTTGTGTTTCTGGTGATTAGCCTTTAATCACATAATCTATCAGCCATCCTCTCTGTATCTGTTTGTGCCAGAAAAGCCAGGAGCATCTGATTATGAACTGGATGTGAAGATGATAGCAATCCCATAGTGCTGCAGGAAGACATGCTGCAGATCCTGAAAGTGCTGGTCTTATTTTTAAATTAATTTTGATTTTATGCCCAAATACAGTACTGGGGGATATTATACTCCTGGGAGATTATTTTCTGGAGCCTGCAATGTGGGTTGAAAATGACTGTGTGCATATAATATGACAACAATGTCATTGTTTACCATGTGCCAGAACATTCTTTGGTTAGAGGAGATGCCTTACCCAAATTCCAAACTGAATTGATATATTATGCCAATGAAATACCTTCTGCTGTCTCATTGGTAAAAAAAAATCACCTTCCCTTTTCCAAAAACTAGCATAGGAATTTATTAAACAGCTCTCACATTTTACACGTGCTGATGGGAGACCCTGGAGGTGGAGCTAGTGTCTCTGCTACCTACCTGAGGGGCAGGTCAGGAACCCAAGCAGGCAGGCAAGGTGCACAGGCAAGACTGTGATGGCTAAAAGACAGCTTGAAGCTACCACACCAAAGGCCATAGTGGTGACACTACTGTGATGGGCCCAGCACCATGTCAGGCCCCAGGCTACCCTCAGAAAACTGCAGGGATGATGAAAGAAAAGCACAGAATAGCATAGAAAAGCACCACCAGCTTTCTTGAGGCACCAGCAGCTATACGTACTCTTGAATAAATCCTTTCTTTTTGGGTATCATCACTATATCTGTCTCTATACTAAGCTGCCGTAAGAACTTTAGCATATGGAAAAATACCAGACTGGGCTTTTGATTATATGCACAGCAGTTTGTGCCAAGGTTGTGCTTGGGATAGCTCCTGGTAATCCTGGGACACTGCAGGTGCATCAGAATCACCATGCTGGGCTGCAAGCACATGCTCGCACGTGCGTTAAGTAGGAAATGACAATTCATGTCATCACTAGAGAGGTAAACTGGGGCCTGATCATCTCTTCTGCTGGTACTGAGCGTAGGGCACTCTGTGAAGCAGCTTGCACTGAAACATCACATCTGTGGATGCTGATCACTCCTGTTCTCTTGCATGTGTCTTGCTCAGATTCAGGAACACAGAGTCTGAGGCTCTTTATTCTGCTTTATTCTGCATTATGCCAAGGTTTTGTATGCAGTCAGCTCTACTCCAGACCACTCTACTTTTTTCCTTTAGAATTATAGAACAGTTTTGGTTGGAAGGGACCTTTAAAGGACACCTAGTTCAACCCCTCTGCAAGGAGCAGGAAAATCTTCAACTAGATGATGTTTCCCAGAGCCCCATCCAGCCTCACCTCACTCATTTCCAGAGATGGGGCATCTAATACCTCTCTTTGGACAACCTGTTCCACTGTTTCACCATCCTCTTTGTAAAACATTTCTTCCTTATATCTAGTCTAAATCTACCCTCCTTTGGTTTAAAACCATTATTCATATGACATATATTATGTCATATCACAGTTTGTCCTCATCTTTTTGAAAGCTGCTTCTAAGTACTGAAAGGCCACAAATATCTCCTTTTTATTTTAGAATGTTACTTTACATCGTGCCAATGCACCTTGTGATGAATAAATTAAGGCTCCAGAGCTGCTACTTTGCCACATGCATTGTCACCAACTGAACAGCTGTGCAGATACACCACCAGAGCTGAGCGAACAGTCTAAACACATGCATATAAATAATTATCTGAATCCCAAACCAAATTCTGAGTTCATGACACTCTCACATTTACATTTAAATGAAGACAGGCTATTAACTTGCACACTCAATCTAGAGGGATATTTCAGCCAGCAATAATTTCCAGCTGTATATTTGATGATGACAATGAGAGTCTGACATTTTCCTTCCACTGTGTTCTGTAATCCTGAGGCAAATCCAGCAATGCACGAGTTACTCAACCAACAAAGCCCAGATAACTAGTGCTTTGTTACAAAACACTCCGCACTTGGGAAACATTCTACAAACCAATTTGAAAATAATTTTGAATAATGAACATACCTGAGGATGTCACAATCTGCCTGCACACATTTCTCAGAGGAAGAAGTGAAAGCAACCATTTATACATGATGGATTAAACAAGGAAAATGTCAGGATTTAACTTGCTTAGTGATGTGTATGTCTGTAAACCTTAGGTATGTCTCCACAGCTGACTTTGTGCCCTGACAGGCTTGTGATAGTGGATTAAATGTGGGCAGCTTTTCCTGTCCTGAAGGCAGATGTGTGTAATCTGCTTTCTGAATCAACTTTTGTACTGATAAAGTTTCCAGTACCATGCATGAGAATAAAACAAAATGAGAACTTTACCATCATTGCTGAAAACTGCAACAGATGAGAAGCCTGGGAAGCAACCATAGTCATGAGAGAGAGGGATAGGTGAGGGCAAAGCACTTTGACTCAATCCTCCTGCCTTGAGTGCAGTTGGAGTCCTTTTCTTTCTCAGCTCTTACTCCTACTCTTCTATTCACTCATCCATGAGGCATTTTCACTAGGTTGCACAAATGGGCTTACAAGCTTGAGGCCAAGAATTACTTTTCTTCTGACTAGTGATCCACTCACCTTGCAGTGACATTGTGGGTTGTCACACAGGTGCTGGTAACCCCCTGCCCGCTTTCCCACAACTCTTTTTGTATCCATAAGGATATGCAAGTTTATTAGGAAAGTGATATGGAGGAAAAACTCTGTGGCTGTAGAAAGAAGAGTAGACTGGTCCAAGTACTACCAAGAACTACCTTCTTAGAGAGGGCACAGTGAGTGAGATGTGGAAATGATCCCATTGACAGTGGTCAAACCCAGCAGCTACTGGATGACCTCTTGACCCTGCAGTGAAGATCCTCACACACACAGGCATTATCTGCTTGAAGACCCTGCCTCTCTGTGCAGGAAGGCCTGTGGGAGATGCTTTTGGTGGTTGCCCTTTCTCAGCATGGGAGCACTCCTGGGTCCAAATGCCTAGCCAACATGCCTGGGTGAAAAGTATCATTCTCTGCAATTCTGGTCTTTTGGGGCCAGTGGTTGATATGTAAACAGCTCCAGCTGTTGACTCGGGTGCCAGGGGTTACTGAATGGTCTGGTAACACCTTCATCTCCTCACTAACCCACGGGCACTGCAGATGAGCAGTTATTTAGGGGCCTCAGTTAAGTACCTAAACTTAGGTGACATTGATCTCCCACTTCTTTGTCCCTTCTAATCCCCAGCTGCCATTTGTCATACCTTCATATATGTATAGTGGTCTTCTAAAGAAAGCAGTGAGATAAAAATTCAGAGAAAAAAAAAAAAATCAAGCTGAAAAACCTTTTGTAACTAACACTCCCACAGAGAGGTAAGAACAAAAGAAGAAAGGCCAAGACAAAATATCTGCAAGTGGTACCGGTGAGATGCAGGAGGGAGTCACATGCCTACATTTCTATCTCCAAGCAGCCACGAAAAAAACCATATGATACATCACTGGTATAAGGGATTTGGGCTTTTTGGTCTTTTTTGTTTTGTTTTGTTTTGCTTTGGATCCAAAGCTTGCAAAGCAGCAGTACATTTGCAGGAAACCTGAAAGCTGTGGCATAGACCTACAGAAGAAATAGCTAATTTAGGAAAATATTTATAAAAAATCTCAGTGCAAAAAGTTAAGAAAATTAGTTATTGAGCAAGAGAAAAGAGATTAATATAACAAAGGATGGAAATCCTCCAGGAACAGGCAGATAATATTTCGGGTTAATCATCTACAAAACTGTCTACTAATATAATCCATATTTCTCACCCATGAAACAATGTTGGCAAGTGACATTCCACCCTGTACAGCTCAGAAAAATCCCATATTGCAATCACCGTAAGAAGAGCTGCCTTGTACCAAGATTGTATTTGACCTCCTCTACTACTTTCTCTGTTTTTCATCAATAGATAGTGTCTGACAAGAGAATAAATCATCTGTATATACTCAGTAGTAGATGTAGAGGTTTTCTTTTCATAGTGTGTTGTGTCAGTGCATAATTTGTACAGCATAACATGCTTTATTTATTACTCCTGAAACCTAAGTGCAGTGTAGATCAATAGGTTTCTTTTGCATATCTGTACAACACAAGAAGATTAAATATATTTACTTAGGACGTATCTCTTGTATGCACTACTCTTCAACCTTTCCAATGGCAGAGACTCCTTAGACAGTATTTACTGTACAGCATTTTCTAGGCTCCACAGGCCCTCAGATCTCTTTTTTACCCCAAAGTGCAACTTTGACTCATTGATTGCAGCTTTGTCATTTCTACCACAGACACGGGGCGGTTTACAACTCCATCTTTGCAATTTTTATTATGTACTTCACCAACTGAACTTAATTTCCTTCCATTTTTCTCCCTCACAGGTCAAATTTTCTGTCCTAACTATTCTCATTGCTTGCCTTGAGACAGACTCCTTTCTTGAAGAGTAGGACCTGTTGTAAGACACAACTGAACTGCTCAACAGCAGCTTTCAAAGCAAAGGAGACAGATTACTCCTCGCTTTTTGCAGCTTCTGTGCCCATTTCACATTCTCCGTATGGTGTTTGCCCATTTCTCAACATTCTGACATTTTTCTTCTGATACACATCTGTTGTCCATGACCAGCTATTAAATTGTATCTTAAAACTGCAGAATATAAAAGAAAGGCTGACTACTGTGAAAAGTAACCCTCCCAGCTTACTTGGAGAACTTGGCACAGTAAGCACAAAGACTTGCAGTACATTGTGATACTGAATGTAAGACATATGGCAGGAGAGAAGAGCAACCAAACAAACCAGTGTTCAGCTTTGTTCTGCCTTGGATTATGGTACTTTGAGCTACTAAGTCTACTTTTAATGAAAATGTTGAAATAAGGTGAGGTAGGTTCACATATTAATCCATGTTTCTTATTTCAATGTGTATTTAAGGGGATATAAAGGCAGATAAAATCAATGGCAGTAGAGGTGGCTTTTCTAGAACTCTTTGAATATGACTCCACCAAATGAGTGGCTCTGATTTCTGTAAAACCTGAGAAATGCTCACTGTTTCTGTCTTACATTTTTCCTTTTATTGCCATTTCTTTTGCCTTCTCCTCTTTTCCAATGCAGCTCCCTAGTTACTCTTGGTTTCACCATGCTGTCATCCTCTGACCTTGCTGCTGTGAAGATCTCTTTCCAGTAAACATTTTAACTGCTTTCGTGATTTCTCTCCTGCCCCTACAGTGCTGCTCCAGTCAAGCTTTTCCACCTCCTCCAAGCTAGCCGTACTACTGCCTTTGTATTGTTCAGGAAGTCCCATGACTTGTTCTCACACAGCTGCAAGTCTCTTTGTCCAGCTTCCAGTGCATTGATGCCATGATACCATCTGCCACACTACCTGCCAGGTCTGACATCTGGATTTGCTTCCTCTTCTTCTGGCATGGAAAATGGATTCTGGTGAAATTATTGTGTCCATGCACTTCTTGCTACATCTTCATTCTCCTTCAAAACAACAACACTGGGTAGCAACAAGTTAAATATGATGCAGATTTGGTGGCAAGTTCTTTTTCTACTATATGTAACACTAAGATCTTGGAGCAGAAATTAGGAAAGGGTTGCTTACCTCTAGTTGTGGCATCATTCTTCTTAGAAGCCTGAGCAATAAAGGAACTTCCTACATGTTTCTGCCTCAATGACTCTGTGAAAAATATTTCCAAATAGTAGTGTTACAAGTTATACGCCTGCAAACAAATGAAATGCTGCTAAGTGTCAGTAACCTCACATGTGAGGACCTTAAACTAAGAACAGAGCTGGCCAGCACACACTATAAATAACGTCTCTGGAAAAGAAGAAGGTGGCTCAAGGACAAACAGCTCAGAAAAATGATTTTCAAGCACTCCTGGGAAGTCCAAAGCTGAAGAAGTAAGAAGCTGACAGCTAAGATAATAATAAGAATTCAATACTTTGCTTATACCACAAAAAGTAATAAAATAGACACAGGTGCATTTACAGTGCATGCAGTTGTTCCCACCCTGGAAGCTGTTTGTACGTACACATAAGAGGGTGCAGAGGCAGCTTGCCACAGATGAAGTTTCCGCTCAAGAGCTGTACCTTTCCTGACATGGATTAAGTGATTCACAAACAGTCTGATTACTTTGAATATTATAAAGCAGAGACTGTTAAAAAGTTGCTCATGACAAAACATCATTATCACCGTTACGGTGATAGCTGCAGGAGATTCCAGAGTGGACTTCAACACGGATCAATGTGATCTAATGTGAAGCCATTTATTAAGCGCACACACCGCTTATATATCATTTCTCTATCAGTACACGAGCTACATTACATTGCTATTGGCTACATGCCCTGTCCATACACCTAA
>JAAGNO010024943.1:65777-75852 GCA_033439905.1 Ceryle rudis
CCCCTCAGGCCTGATTATATTAGGGCAAGCCCAGACATGCCAAGGCAATACTGAGTCTGGATGGGCCACATGTCCATCCTTCTCAAGATGCATTACAACAATTCCCCCTTCTTGTTTATGGGCCATCCAGACTCTGAGAAAAGCATTGTCCGTCATGTGAGAAAAACACTGCAACTTACATGGCAAAAATAACACCAAGGCAAAAATAATTAACAAAAACATGAGCCCTTGCTTAACTAAATCTAAAAGCCATCCTGTAATACCTAAAGCTCTAAACCAAATATCCAATCCCTCATTATTGATAGAAATTTTGTGCATGCTGTCACGGAGTTGCTGCAATTGTTTGTGAATCAATTCGGAGTGATCAGAGAGATTCATACAATACATCCCTTGGTTATATAGAGCAAGCTTCACTGATCACACACACCACCACCACCGATGATTGGATACATGTGATACCCACACACTGTTCACACGCCTAAATCTACTACATGATTGGCTGTCACTGAACTCGTCCTGTTTTTCTCTACTTTTCTCTGCTTTATCTTCTTGCTTCATTGTCTTTTCTCCATCGTTCTTCTTCCTTCATGCCTTTTCCATGGTCCAAGGACAGTTCCTGATAACAGTGTCCGTTTTCTTCCAACCAAGATCCCACAGATAGTGACAGAATATAAAGAGATTGTGCAGCTAGAAGTACAAGATGACCCTACTGAAGAACAAAGAAGTGGTGAAAAAGATTTATAAGGGTATGATTATAGGACATACAAGTTCTGAAATGTGAACCATAAACTGAGTACTTTCCTCACATAGGTTTCAAGCAGGACATATTCAATAAACCCCAGTCACCACCTAGCCAATAAAGCTAAAAACATACTGTCTTGAGACCTTTTTCAGACAACAGATTGTGTTCAAACTCATGTACCTTGCATAACTGTTGCTTTGCTTTGCACATCTGAGGCCCAAAATGACAAACAGACAGCATGGTGACTTGGCTGAGAGCATGTGTACGTATAGCTCTCAATGTAGCTGCTTTTGCACTAGAAGTCTTAATCAAAATATCTACATGATCAACAAGTACTTCCACTGTATTCCAATAACTTACTGGTGTGTATTCTGAAGGCCTTTTGGGAAAAGTAAAACAAAATTATTCTTAACTGAGTCATGTCTTATTTTCCTGTTGTTGGAAGCAAAGCAAAAAGTCTATGCTTAAAATTTAGGACATGACTAATGGAGTTACTGCAAACTTTTGGCATTAGTGATTTTCTCATGATTAATGACTTTACAGTTTCCTCACCTATAGTATCATAAATTAATATTACAAAGAGAAAACATAAAAAAAAAAAAAAATCCCTGTAGGAGAATTAACAACTAAAGTAGCATACTATTAATATACTCAAAACAGTTTTGCACAGGCCATCTCAAATCTGGCCAGGATTATTAGCTAAAATGTAGTACTATACATATGTGGAGCTACTGTGTCTGTCCCCATGCATTCACATAGCACTTCAAACAAATGAGTCCTCCTTAAACCAGAGTGGGGATAGCTCACTGGGGCAGCAGAACTCTACAAATTATCCCACTCAACATTAATGTGGATAGAGGAGAATTTACCTGAGCTTATTTCTGTTGTTTTGTTGCCATCAACAAAGTATCAGTCCATATATGAGACACATATGATAATAGTTACTTTTATTTAGCTCATGTCTTCTGTCTAGCCTGACCAGTGGCTTGATTCTTTCTTCATGTGCCCACAGAGACACTAGTTTCCTCTAATTCCTGCCTTTTTGAACTGCAGCATTCTGCTCTTGGTAAAAAAGAAAAGAAAACAATAACTTTTTGGCTATGTTAGGTCCTCTACATTCTCTCTTTAATCAGCTTGCTCCTGAATTTTCATCATTCTTGCTAGTCAGAGTTTAGATGCTTTGAGCAGTATCACTGGCATGCAGCCATCTTTCAACCGCTTCACAAACATTTCCATTTCCATTCTTTTTTTTTTTTCTTTCCTCCATTTTCTGCGATGCTTCTTATTCCACAGTTTCATTTTATGGCCAAGATTTTAAATAATGAAAAGTCAAACAAGGCATGATTTTTACAGCAATTAAACACAAAAATAACTGATTTGCTCATTCTTCCTTTTCAAATGCATTTCAGAGATTGCTTTAATCTCTCCACAGGCAAAGGCAGCACTTGCAGTTCTAGGTATTTCTAATTTTACCTTAAGGTAAGGTTGGTGGTTTTTTTTGTTCAAAGGAAAGGTATTTGATATTTTACAGCTGTGAAGAATCTTCACTCCAATAAAATGACAGTGCTTTTCACGAAATCAAGCAACACGTTTGAGGTGAAAGCTTTAAAGAACAGAAAGCACCTTTGGAGCCACAGGTATAATAGAGATGCAAATGTTTGGAAGCAGAAAGTGTTTCTTATTACCTGCAGTCAGCATGCACACATATGAAAAAAATTACTTTATCAGTCACTGTGCAACAGAAGAAGGTATTAATAAGTGGTCTTTCTTCACAGTCTTACTGGTCTTAATTTTTAATACAATTAACGAATTTTTATCAGAGTGGTCCCATGCTGGCTTCTGTAAGACAGCTGGGATTTGCATTCCCATTCACAACTACACTGGTGAAAGCAAAGGGATTTGCATCTTTTTGTGTTACCTTATTTGAGATTTCATTTGTGTTCCATAGGTTAATGGTTATTATTTCCAAAGACACACATTTGTCAATCAGGAACTTCTTCATCACCCAGAGAATGTTTCTTCATTTCTTTTAAAAAGTATGAGTAATTTATATATATATATTAGGTGAAATACACTTTTTTTGCTTTTCTGAGAAGCTCTAATACTGCAGAAAGCATATTAACAATGTGATTTGGGAATTTGAGTATTTCTTATAGGCTACCTAACAAAGCTGCCCTTCTTCAGCTAACAGTCAAAAGGGCACCTTTTTTTCTGACTGGCTTACACAATTGGACACTCCAACTCTTCATCGCGTCTTGAACTAATTTTTTATTGTGTTATAGTTTTCCTTTTTGTCCTTCTTTTGGTTAAATCACTAACATCTGCTTCTTCCTTTGCCCATAGCAGGCCGTTGGCTGTGTAGTTTTGGTCTGTTGACAATTTTGTGTAACAGCACAGAGAAGAAAACCCATGAAGACTGTGTATGACCTAGTCAGTGAAAAGAAGTTTTTAGACTATAAAACTTTATGAATTTGTAGTCCTGGCCTGGTTGGGGGATGGGGTTGGGGACCAGGGGAGCACTATACAAAGCTGTCAAGGGCCAACCTTTGAGTAAAGAGGGAAGAGACAATTTATTATGTATACTGGAGGTCCTTCCCAAAGTCAGAGGAACTGGTAGGCCTGGGAATGAAAATTTCATAGAATCACTCTACAGTTAATAACTGGTAATAACACAAAAAAAGGAGGGGATGGGGTTTGCCAGCGTAGGGAAAGAAACACAGAGAGGTTGTGTAAGAGTGTTTTGAGGCCATCCTGAGATACAGTTGAGATAAGAAAGTATATATAGCCTATTTCAAGACCTGTTTTCTCAAGAAATAATACTTGGAGACAGTTGGGTGGTTTTAATCACTCTTGTAATTACACCTGGAGGGAACAGAATTACAGGCACTGAAAATAACTCAGCCCTGCCAAGGTAATCACTGTTAGTGCTGCTCTGTGGATTAGTTAATCAGGTGACTCTGTGGTGGTGGTATGTGACGGTGAGAGGGGTAAGTTCTTAAGAGAGCTGGTCTTACATGCTAGTCTGTAATACCTGCAGGGTAGACTGGACCACATTGCCATCCTGCCCATCCCTATCATGGCAGCATGGACACTTGCGATTTGATGGTCAGAACACCCAGAGACTACTCCTACATTGTCTTTATCTGCCAAGACTGAAGTATAGTGAAAAGTCCATCATGATTCTTGACCTGTTGCATCACGTCAGGAGGACTTATGCACCTTGGGCACCCTAAAAATCTCATCCACCACTGCGGTAGGTGACATGAGTATCCATCCAAGTGACAGCATCACAGGGCAGGGTAGGAAATGTCAAGATTTCTGCTAGCTGCTCTGCCTCTAGATAGGCACTAGGTGTGCACTGTGGTTTGCCTATATGATATTTGTAACAATTTTCTCATTGAGGACTGTCAAAGGCCACCTCTAGCTTGTGTCCAGCCATATGCTTGCATCACCATGATGTTGCACCAACACAAGATAGCTTCTTACTGTTACTCAGGATGGAGAGGAGACATCCCCTAAGTGTGCTGACATGGACAATATAAGGCCTTTCTAGGAAAGCCTCTGAGTGATTCCCCTGTGTATTATCAGCCATTTGAAACTCCAGTGAGGCCGTCCTGGGCATGTGCCAGAATCAAGGTCATCTGTGGCATCTCCTCACTGCGGGGAGTGATGCAGCTAAATCTGTGCTACCAATTATGGAAACAAATCCCTCCTTCTCCTCCTTCCCTGGTGTCATGAAGATCATCTTGAAAAAAGGCTGATGTCCAGATGGGATAGAGATTTGTCAGTACTGGCGCTTAGTAAGGATTGGCATGTTTTTTAAAAAGTTAGAGGCATAAGAATTATGACTGACCTGATAATTGTGACAAATACATTCCGACTAAAGTCAATAGGCTGTGCAGTTACAGTAATATATCTGACTTGGTACCTGGAAGCAGCAGGTTCCCACTAGAGCAGAACTCCAACTGACTTGCTTCTGCTTGTAGAATACAGTTTCATCAGAGACAAACACATTCTGAAACTGTCAGCTTTGAAGGAAAAATTTCCAGGACTATCCCTCAGAGCAAGCCATTCCAATTCAGAATTTTAAAATCACCTTTTAGATAAGGTCTTTTACCTAGACTTTAGTAAAACCTTTGACACCATTTCCTACAGCATTCTTCTGGAGAAACTGGTTGCTCATGGCTTGGATGGGCCTATGCTTTGCTGGGTAGAAGACTGGATGGCCAAGGCCAGAGGGTGGTGGTTAATGGAGTTAAATCCAGTTGTAAGGCAGTCACAAGTGGTGTTCCCAGGGCTCAGTATTGTTCTCTTTAATAATGTCATCAATTACCTGGATGAGGTGATTGAGAGCACCCTCAGTAAGTTTGAAGGCAACACCAAGTTGGGCAGGTGTGTTGATCTGCATGAAGGTAGGGAGCATCTACAAAGGGATCTGCACTGGCTGGATTGATGAGCCAAAGTCAGTGGTGTGAAGTTCAACAAGGCCAAGCACCAGGTCCTGCACTTGGGTCACAACAACCCCATGCAACATTACAGGACTGGGGAACTGTGGCTGGAAAGCTGCCCAGCAGAAAAGGACCTGGGGTGATGATCTACAGCCAGCTGAACGTGAGACAGCAGTGTGCCCAGGTGGCCAAGAAGGCCAACAGTATCCTGGCCTGTATCAGAAATAGTGTGTCTGACAGGACTAGGGAATTGATCATCCCTCTGTGCTTGGCACTGGTGAGGCCATACCTTGAATCATGTGTTGAGTTTTAGGCTTCTCATTAAAAAAGGACACTGAGGTGCTGGAGCATGTCCAAAGAAGGGCAACAAAGCTGATGAAGGGTCTAGAGCACAAGTCTTGTCAGGAGACACTGACGGAACAGGTATTGTTTAGTCTGGAGAAAAAGAGATTGAGGGAAGACCTTATCACTATCTACAATTACTTGCAAGGAGGTTGTAGTGATGTGAGAATTGGTCTCTTCCCCCAAGTAGCAAGCTATAGGACAAAAGAAAACAGCCTCAAGTTGTGCCAGGGGAAGTTTAGGTTGGATACTGGGGAAAATTTATTCCCTGAAAGGGTTGTCAAGCACTGGAACAGGCTGCCCAGGGAAGTGATGGAGTCACTATCCCTGGAGGTATTGAAAAAAAGATGTAGATGTGGCACTTGGGGACATGGTTTAGCTGTTGACTTGGCAGTGCTGGGTTAAGAGTAGGACTCGATGTTCTTAAAAGGTCTTTTCCAATCTAAACAATTCTATGATTCTATAATTTCAAAAATATACTGATGTTAACATATTGTTCTTGCAGAGTGTTAGATTTATTTAGCAAAATAGGAGTTTTAAGAAGCTGAAATTGAAGCAGAACACTGTTCCATTGAAACAATTCATGTTTTTGCATAACTTTCCTTCAGGGATGATTTCAAACTTTTTGAAGGGAGGAAGTATTTCTAATTCAGAAATAAGGTAAAATTTCATTATTTCAATTTTCTCCATGTGTCAGGCTGTCTAGTGTTGCAAGTACATGTATCTTGGATGGTGAAGCATAAAAGTAAACTTATTCTGAAATGAAAGAGGATCCACAAGACAGCCCCTTTCTGATGTAGATGCTCGTTCCAAGAAAGATAGCTGGCATGATTCTGCTTTGCTAGCTACCTAGGGGTTAATCTTCTCACTAATTCCCTGATGAATGACATCTGAGAAAGCAGATCTGCATGTAACCTGTCATGGCTGTTAGTGCAAACATAACCTTAAGGAAGAAGAATGGTAATAATGAGAGCATCTTGGTCCATAAAGTGCAGCATCCTGAGCAGTGCATGTATCTTGCATTGCAGGCTAAAACTGATCCCATGTTCCCGTAAGAAGCACAAAAATAAAGGCCAAGTCCTTTGTGCCAAGCACTGAATAGCAAATCACAACATCCAAGCCAGTATTTCTAAGCTCAAGACAGCAATGTTGTATTAAACAAGGAAAAATGTACCTGCCTGAGCTATCAAATCACACTGCAGATATTGAAGCATAAGCCCAATGAAGCTTTTCACTGGGAAGTTTTTCACTTACAGCCACTCTAAAGAAAAGAATTCAGAAAGGTGTTTTTAGAAAAGAAGCAGACTGTGGGTCCTTATTTTGTCTCTGTCTAGGTGCTATACACACTGTGACATTGTCTATGTAGTGATTACCAAGCACGAACTAGAGTTCTATAACTTTTCCTTTGAAAATCAGTTTGGACTAAGAGCAACTCCTTCAATAATGTTTCATTTATTTTACATTCAGGATATTGTTTGAGCAGAAGGCTGCAATTAATGACTGCATTAATAGGCTTAGCACAAACAGGGTACGTGTACTTTCCTCACCATTTGCAGAGCATCTGGTAGCAAAATTAACTGACCTTCTGTGATTCCTATGCATTGTCAGCAAGTGCAGTACCAGTCTGTCACTTCCTTTATGCCTTCTGAAAGACAGAGAGACCTACTTATTTGTAGTCATTAGCTTTTATTTAGAAGGCATGACATTCACAGTATTCCATACTTGATTATTGGATTTCTGCAAACTTCAGATTAAGTTTAATGTATAAAAGATTATCAAAGCTTACACAGAATTTAATGAATGTCAAGAGCTTTTTTTTATCTTTGCATATGCTTCTTTCAAGCAGAAATATGGCATGAGAAGGCACTATTATTCCATGAGAATCTGAGATTGTTTCTCAGCAACAACAGAATAAAGAAGACATTAGTTCTGTAGCCATTCTTAAAGCCACGTCCTCAGCTAAAACTTTAACCAAAACAACAAACATTTCATAGAACAAACACTTTCTCTAAAGTCACTGAAGAGTGAAGTCCTGTCTCCATTGAAATCTCCTGTGGGAAATACATAGTTTTCATATAATTCTTATTTACTAATATATATGTATATTAATCAAGTAAGCAAATGATCCCAAGTCACTCTAGCCACATAAAATCATGCAGTAACTGAAGAACTAATTTTCACTAAAGCTGATAAAAAGCACTACTGTGAAAAAGAACAGTAAAATATACCTGTCTTCCAGCAACTGGATTAAAGTGCATCACTGATGCTTTACAGGGCAGATAGCATCCATAGGCTTGTTCCTGGAAACAGCAGGCAAAGTCCAAGTCTCAATCCCCAGCCCAAGATAAAGAAGAAGCTGATGTATTACTGGGAAATGCTTATTCGAGCACAGACAACAGATAGAAAACATTTCCAAGTGAAGATTAAACTTTCAAAGTTTAAATGTTTGCCATGTGTTATCACTTCACTTTTTAGTTGTCAGAATCTGTTTCTCTGTTATTTCTTGAAGAAACGCAACTCACTGGACTGTTAACTTCTGTAGTCAGTTGGCCATGAGATGTCAACTTTTCATGTGTTCCAAACATTGTTTATTTGTTTATATTCTTTCATGGAAGAACAGATATATATACCCATCACTTTCACTGCAATACAGGCCCTCAATTTGTCTCTCATTCTCCTTTCATTGGCCCTAGCACAGATCAGGATTTTTGTAGGTCTAGCTTTCTGTCTGTTGTGGCATTGTTTTTTTTTCTTGTTTTTTTTTTCTTGTTTTCTTTTTCTTTTTTTTTCTTTTCTTTCCCTCAGTACCACATCTATACAAACACTTCAGATATTTGAGAAGATAAATTCCTCCCCCAGTGCAGCTAGAAGATTGTGCAGTGCTGTACACAGGAAAAGCTTTTTTACTATGGGACATCAATGTTATTGTTCAGAGACACTGAAATAGTAATAAGGCATTTCTGAATTGTTGTTTTTTTGGGGTTTTTTTGTTTTTTTTTTTTAAAGCATGTATATATGGGCACATAGCAGAGGCATAAAAGGGACAGGCTGGAGGCTGCTGCCCTAAGTAGGGGAGAGAGGCTGCAGTTTCATGATACAGTGGTTTTGGAATCACGTGTGACTGTTTTTACAGCTCATTGTACTTGGTGCAAACTCTTGTCTTGTGATGAGGAGGTAGCACACCATGGCAGGAGCTGAGAAGGCAGGACAAGGGTACATGGAGCTGATATGACTACTCTGTGTTGTGAAACCACAGCTGAAAGCTTACTGAAGGGCAGAGACCTCTGCAGTCATGCCAGCTACCCAGGCAAATAACGAGTTGAAAAGTTTGCTTTTAACAAAAGATACAGAGTCAAGAAGTGTGCAAAACCAACACCTCTTGATGCAAAGCACAACTTGTACAACTTGCTGCCCCTGGCCCTGGGGGTTGCACGTACGAAACAGAGTGTAGCTTGGTTGTCCAGAGGCTGTGGCAGCTGCAGTTCATGCCAGCAGCCAACCTAACAAGTCATCCTGCCTGTCTCAGACAATGGAGGTTCACCTCTGTGGTCTCTCTCCATGTCCACCCTCCTCATGTCACCCTTACCCTCCCTTGCTATCATGTCAGTTGTTTGCCTGACCTGTCTGCATTGCTGCTCAACATCAGTCAACAGGTCCTTCCTAAGCCATTTTGACATCTCCTGCTTTGTGCTGTCAGTCTGTACCTTTTAATGTACTATACATTCATCTGACTATTTATCTCATCTCAACTCATGTCGCTCCTAATCCTCTGGAGATACTTTATGTGGGGAGATTCTAAGCGGCATCTTCCGAAAGAGCACATTTAGCTCTATCCACATGGGGTTTTAACCAACAGTTGTGTCTTCAGACAGACAACGCTGGATTTATTTTGTAGTTGGAATGAGCTCAAAATGGAGTAAGACACATGGGCCAAAGGACTAAATGTCAACAACGTGGATATGAACTGCCAAGCAAGCCTGGTTGACATTCTGTGCTACAGAAGGCATAGAAAATTGTAGCCTGGGAATTGTGAAATGACCCTGGAAATGAACAAAACTCTTTGTATCTCTAGCAACACCCTCTGGAATCACAGGCAGGACAAAGGACTATTCTGTGAAAATATTCAGATCTGCCTCCCTCACCTAGGCAAGCAAGCCCGTCTAACCTCGGCTTCTGCTGGGACTTTCAAGAATATTGTGCTAAAATCCAGGACAATCTTGCTTATAAGATGAATATATTTGTACAGTAGTTGGCAAGTAAGTGTCTTTGAGAATGGTTATAGACAGATAAACCAAATCATTCTCCTCAAGTTCAGCAGATGGAGCATATGATGTGTGGAGAGAGGCTGAAGGATGTGGGCTTGATTGACCTGGAGAGAAGAAGGTTAAGGAGAAGATTAA
Organism: Ceryle rudis; assembly: GCA_033439905.1. Taxonomy (NCBI): domain Eukaryota; kingdom Metazoa; phylum Chordata; class Aves; order Coraciiformes; family Cerylidae; genus Ceryle; species Ceryle rudis. The sequence goes on from JAAGNO010024943.1 coordinate 75,710, forward strand.
GGTGGGATCTTACTTCTGTTTTCAACTAAAAGGAGATTATAGAGAAGACAGAGACAAGGTCTCCTCAGAGACACACAGCAGAATAAGGGAAGCCACAGTTACATATTGAAGGATGGTCTATTCTGACTATCTGTATGGAAAAC
>JAAGNO010024943.1:75952-92317 GCA_033439905.1 Ceryle rudis
ACTATCTGTATGGAAAACACTGAAAACAGATAAGCACTGGGTCATGTTGCTTCAAGAGATGATGGAGTCTCCACCCTTGGAGATTTTCAACATGCAGGTGAGGAAGACCCTAAGCAACTGCTGTATCTTGAGGTTGGCCCTGCCCTGAGGAGCGGTTCAGACTAGGTCATCTCTGAAGTCCCTTCTAATGCTATCCTGTGACTCTAAGCTCAACCTGCTCATCGGGTCTCCAGTTTCCCAACTGCCTAACCAGTCTGAACATACCAAGATCTTGATCATTTTTTGGAGCTGTTCCACCATTCCCCTTGCCTGTGCACACCAGCCTCTCTCACAGCACTAATACTACCCACTCCTGTGCACCAGACAGCATGTTTCCGAGTCAGAGACCCATGTTCAACAGAAAGAAATCCCCTCTGTCTTCAAATCCAGGGTATGGGATGAAGCTGTGACTGTGGGCCTGGGGCCACACTAAGCTGCCGTGACAGGTTTGATAGCAGGCTGCTCTGTCTGTGCCTGCACGTGCAGGGGACCAGGGCTGCACAGCAGCAGATAAAATGTTCCTTTGCTTGCAGGAATCTTGTAGGAAGCTAATTTAAAACACTACAATGGAGGTGCTTCAGCTTGGAGGCTGTCCTCCCTGCCTCCCCTGGCCGTGTGGTGAAGGACAACAGGCACCTCTATGACAGCTCAGAAGAAATACAGGATGAAGCTGTTCCTACCTTGGGCATCTTGCCTATGTGTTTGAGGTTTCAAGAGCTGATTCAAGGCCTGCCATGTTCCATCTGGTAGCTGGAGAGTGGCACTGTAATTGTACCTCTTCCCTTCAAGACAGCTTCCTCAGCAAGGACAAACCTCAAATGCTTGTGTACATGATGGTCTGTTGCTGTGCCAGAAAGTGGTTTCCTCACCACGGCTTGAAGATATTTTGGAGGCCAGAGAGCAGCAGGAGATGGCTTGCCTGAAACTGCAGCTGCTTTCAAAATCCACAGCACAGACTAAGCATGTCAAAAAGTGTGAACGTTATCTTAAGAGGTGAAGGAACAGATGTTATCTGCAGTAATGAAGTTTTTTAGCGAATTTTTATTAACTAGTGTTTGCTTCAGATCTCCAACACTAGAACAGAAGAAAGAAATACAGGGTAAAAGCAGAAAAATTATAGGTTTATACACAAATCAAAGCAGAAAACACGTGAAAGACTGGGGCAGGGGGCAGGGAGGGCACAAAATACATTAAGTTACCCATACCGGCTCATTCAAGCAAGATCTTGCACTGCATTAATCCCTGTAGGCTTTTATCAGCCAGCATTTGGACTCCCCCAGTGATAGTGATAAGCCACCTCACTTGGCAGCATGTTACGTTATGCTGCCTTGCCATTCTCGCAGATCAGCCACAAAAAGCAGAGGTGAAATCAAAAATCCAGGGCTCTTGGTGCAGTGTGTGCTTAGGGCAGCTGTTTGGGAAGGGTCAGTGCCGGCATCAGCATGCCACAGTCTTGTGCATTGCAGGCTCCTTCTATGAGTTTGCAAACATTCACCTTTTTGAGGAGCAGTCGGGTCCTCAGAGAGTAGTATGTTGTTGCACTGCCAGTTATTATTATTATTAGTTAGTATTTTAATTGTTAGAGTGATGCTTTAAGCTGATGAAAGTGGGATTTCCAAATAAAACCTGAGAAGAGAGACTATACTGAAAAGTATGTTGCATAAAAATGAATCCCACTTCAAAGGCCTTACTCCAGATTAATACAGCTATAGCTGAGAGCAGAATTTAGTCCCATGTTATTATCTCTGAAGGAAGATTAAGGCTCAAGATGCAATTAGTTTCAGTTTAGCGAAAAGGGCAGGATGGAACAAGTATGCTTCCAGTAGAGTATTTTCCATAGGAGACCAAAGAATGAAAGCCTTTTTCTGTTGCTTTCTGAATTATACATGTCTCCGAGTTTCATCTTAACTCTTAACAAACCAGTCATGAGACAACAATGCCTTTGCAATTCAGGTTATTTTTTGTGTGTGTACTGAAATAATTATTTCTGTAAAATTCCTGTTTAATCACAATAATATTTGTATAAAAATGTTTTTAGGAATAAATTCTGCTCCCTTCCTGGTTTAGAATATGCTTTACTTATATAAGCACACTGATACTGGGTATAAATGCTTTTCCCCAGATACAGCTAATGCAATTCAAATCTTGATGTGAAATAGAGCCTAGCCATTTTCCCTGTCCTGTGTATCCCCTCAGTCGGTGTGGAGGAGGAGGAAGTATATGAGTCACTAGAAATGGTTTTTTTACTCTCAAAAAAAAGTTAGATTTAGGAAGCCTGAAAAGTGTATTTAGTTTCAATACAGTGTTGTATTCTGGCCCAGCCCTGTATTCAAAGACACTCTTTAAACTCTAGCAGTTTTAATGCCTTATATCCAGAATGTATCAGGTCTATTCTTTGTTCTTTTGCTGCTACAACTGATCATTTCACAGTGGTCAGTTCCTCTCTCTCCTTTGTGTCAAACCAAAATTAGAGAAAATCTTGAGAAGTAAGAAAGATATTAATTATTTTGCTGTATACTGCTTTGGGCAAGGACAGGTTGACACTACAGGGTTGCTAAATTTTTCAGCACTGAGTAATGACATATTTAATCAGGTTCTCTACAAATTACTGTATTCTACATGTTATGCAATAGATGTTTGGTTTGCAAGTCATTCTGGAGGCTATTTGTTTTTGCTTTTTTGAGGACTGAACTTAATGGAATAGGCTAAAGAGAAAGCAGGAACGCAAAAAAAAAAAAAAAAGGACATTTTAAGAACGTTTCAGTTTAGTCATAGTAAATGTAATAAAATAAACTTTATTGCATGCAGCAAATCATGCTGAAGTCTAACTTCTTACAGACACTGTGTTTTGAGAACAGACTTTAGGCTAACACAATAACTGGTTGAGAGTAGCAAAGCAATAAGGAGAAGTCTTTATCAGAAGAGTGTTCACAGTTTGAAATTCAAGCCCTAGCCACTCTAGTGACCAGAGTTTCCCTTAGAGACTTCAAAGTCTTCAAGATGCCTGACTGATAAAAAATAAAATGTCTTCCCATGGGTCTGTGGAAAGCATGCAGACTGTTTTCTGGAGAAAACATTTTATTTCTCATAATCACCTTGTTTCATATGGTAAGGGTGAGAGGAGTAAGAGTTCAACACTACCTGTTTCACCATAGCCTCACTGAGGCTGCAGTTACAAGTGTGTCTCCAGGCTGTTTGGGCTCAGAGCCCACTGTCTGCTGTAGTGGGTTAAGGTGCTGTGCAACTTTTTCACTGGGGAATTATGAAGAACATTGCCTGTCTTTCTGGGTATGTGGGTGAAGAAAAGAAAGACTCTAGAAAGTGATCATCACTCAGATGATTTAGTTTGCATCTCTGTTTCAAAGTGTGCAGTCATCATGAGCTGAAAGTGTCAGCCAGTTTCCAGACCATCCCTGGAGATTGGCAGACCATCCTGGTTTGAGATCAGTGCCAAGTTCAAGTTCTTTCATTTTTGGCATGTGTGATGGAGGCTGTAGTATGTGAGTACGAACCTGAGATACATCCAGCAAAGACACAAGATTTTGAGAATACTATATTAACTACAGCCTTTCCCTGTATCAACATAATTTCTTTTATTCCTCAGACCATATTTTTTCCTTGCATTAAAAACAGGGTAAATAATACTTCTGACTGTTTATGAAAATTAGAATTACTTTTCCATATCCTAAATGATCAGGCATACCCTTTACTATATGGGATTCAAATGATGTGAACGCATTAGTTGTCAATTATCTTTTGCCAGCTCTTCTCAAACACATTGGTACTTTCTATTTAGCTGTGTTGAAAAAACCCAATCTTTTGCATAATGAAGTAGGAAATCAGATAAAACAACAACAAAGTAGTCATTCAAACCTCTTGAGAACTTTGCAAACCATCATTTATCATCATCATGGATGTAATTTGTTTGAGAGTCTAAGAAGTAGGAGTATTTATAACATCAGAGTAGTCTGAAGCCAGAACAAGCAGTTGTGTTAAATAGCCAAAGACAGAGGTTGGAAAACCAGGAGCAGTGGTCAGCCAAAGGCTTTCACAGAGCTGAGGAGATTTCTAGAATGACATAGATACAGTCTGATAATCATCAGCAGAATATCTTTGGACAAAATTTAGAGCCTTATCTGGTTGCAGTCCTTCACAAATATTATTTATTTATTAGTTACATCTGGTGCAGCTGTACCTAAGGACTGACCCATTTGGATGCAGAAAATACATAGGATCTGTCCTGAAGAGCCCTGGAAGTTGAATAGATGTAAGGAAAGGACATAATGTGAAAATCACAAGGTAATGCTTGAATGTCATTTAATTCTCTTTAAGCACTTTCTTTCAAGTGGACTACACAGCGAAGGAACAAGTAAATGGAAAGAAAAAAATTATGTGCTGGGTAGAGAATGGCAGGGGAGGAAAGGAAGGGATGTAACTGTGGAGTAACATGCATGCACAGGGTTGTGAGGAGTTCAAAAGGGTTAGGCAGGTGCAGTAGAGAATGGAGGAGGTTTGTGTATGCATGGAGTACTCCTTGTCATGGTGCAGTGGGTTCAGCATCCCAGTGCAGGTGCAGCGAGTCCTCTGCACTGACACATGCACCAAGCTTCCAGGCTAGATGTGCCAAGGGATGTGCCCCTTGCTGGCCTCATGCCGGTCTCCTCAGCCTCCCACACCTGGTGAGGGAGGACATCTTCAGCCAGATGTGGGCTGTGAGGAGGGCTGGGTCCTGTGGAGTTGCTGGGACTTCTCCAAGTAGTGATCCCATCTCTGCACCATAACCCTGCCAAAATCAGCCTTTGGTTTGCTCTCCTCATGCTGTGAGAGAAGGGTAGCGCCAGTGAAGCTTGAATTCCCACTGATAGATTTTCTGGTGCAGGCAGGTGCTGGGGGTTGAGTGCACCAGGTCTTGCTTTGGCAGCCTTTGCAGATGCATCAACCACCCAAACTGCTTGTACACAATATGAAATTAACTTTCCCCTGGGCAAAGCAGAAGATGATGTATGGCAAAATTCTATTAAAAGTGACCGGTTACTAGGGCTATTGCAGGTTTTTCTCAGGTCTTGTAAGTAAGTGGTTGGTTGCTATAGGTGGCTTCATGGGACACAGATGCAAGTCATCAGTGCAGCAGGATATAAACAGTTTTCTTCAGGGCAAAAGTTTAAACCTCATACAATTATTTGAAGCAGCTGTGCCTTTTTCTCGGGTTTAGTATGTTACCTACTACTACAGAAGCCCTGCTCAGAAGCTGGGACCGTCTTGTAATACAAGTAAGAAATATTATAAATACAAATTCATCATACAGTTGGGTGTGGATAAGGATCAAAAATAATAAATGTGTGTTGATTAAAACATAACCCTGAGGAAAATTCAAACTTGTATAGCCTATATGCATCTGTGTCAGCCTGACAATCTAAAAAATGCCCATGTCAAGTGCTATTTTTTGAAAGGTAGAATAATATAATGACAATCCAGATCTAAATTCAGACATGGCCCTAGGTTTATACCTGTAACACTCATTTATTATGAACCTGGGAGAATATTGTGTTAATGAATGCAGCTTAGACACTACTGGAATAAATGATGTGCCACAGATGGAGAGATCATGGCAGGACCAGCTTGAGATGCATATATTTTTCTGATATATTAAGCCAAGGCACTAAGTACAGTGCAGTTTCTTATGCTGAGGCATTTTTGACATATTTTTCCTTAGGTTTGCTTGTAAAGACAGAATAAATCGTCCTTGACATTCATAAAAATATTTCTTCTGTCAGTCTGTGCTCTTTCCTCTCTATGTGATACCCCATGGAAACCGTGCATGGGGGAAGCTGTCCTTAGTATTCTGCAGAGTTGAGTGCCTGAGAGCTCTGAAATGGGAAGCTCTCCCCTCACCAAATTACTGCAGGAAAAAGTAGACATTGCTTGCTTTCAGCCTACAAATATTTGCCTTTGTGAAGTGTAATGCAGTCTGGGAAAACAACGCTAATGGCATTTTCATATGAATCTGGTTTTCTTATATTTTGAGTAGTGAAGAAAGATGAAGAGTTGAACCATCCAGATTATTCTAGCTAATAACATATTCCCTGGACTATATTTGTCTGCATATGTATAACGCCCCTGCGGTACTGTGTTTAACTCTAGGGTCCCCAGCTTGATAAAGATATGGACCTGATGAAGCAGGTCCAGAGGAGGGCCATGAAGAGGATCAGAGAACTGGAGCACCTCCCCTACGAGGGCAGGCTCAGAGTTAGGGTTGTTTAGCCTGAAGACTCTGGGGAGACTTTATAGCAGCCTTCCAGTACTTAAAGGGGGCCCACAGGAAAGACAGAGGAAATCTTTATCAGGAGTGTAGTGTTAGGATGAGGCGTAATGGTTTTAAACTGAAAGAGGGTAACTTTAGAGTAGATATAAGGAAGAAATTACTTACTATGAGGGTGGTGAGACACTGGAACAGGCTGCACAGAGAAGTTGTAGGTTCCCCCTCCTTGGAAGTGTTCAAGGCCAGGCTAGATGAGGCTTTGAGCAACCTGATCTAGTGGGAAGTGTCCCTGCCTATGGCAGGGGAGTTGGAACTAGATGATCTTTAAGGTCACTTCCAACCCAAACCATTCTGTGATTCTATGATTCTATATATGTGATGTTCATTGTACACGTATGCAATCATGAATATGTACATTACATAGCTTGTTACCACCAAGAAGGAAAGATTCTACTCCAGAATCTAATGATGCTATCTGTAGTCCAGCCTTCCTCCTTTTTCCATGCTCACTTTACTTAAAGAGCTCATTTGAGATAGAGATTGTGTCTGATGGTCTGACAATGGTGCTCCTTTGAAAATGTAAATCCATTTCAAGAATTTATTGATGTTAATCTGTCACACAGGTCTTTCCTGCAAAATTGCCTGTCAAAGTTTTCTTTGCAATCCTGCTTAACATGAATATATATGTTTATACTGATGGTGCTCTAAGACCCCTGCCTGTCAAGCTGACAAATATGGTTGAGGTGTTTCTTAGGATTTCTCTGCCAGTCTGGATTAGTCTCTGGTCTTCTATTTCTATCACATGCTTTTTTTTGTTTGTTTATTTGTTTGTTTTGCTTTGTTTGGTGACCTATACAGCTCTTTGGACAAAGGAATGTTGGTCCTTATGCATTAAGATAATGCAAATAATAATAAATGAAAAATGGATTCACTAATAAGGCACTGAAATGGGATGAGAAATGAACAGCAAAAGCTGAATGAATTAAACTAAATTAAAACAGACACACAAAAGAGAAAGAAACTAAGGAAAGATGCCCTGCTTTTTCCTCAAAGGTAAAGAATGTAATCTGTTTTCTATTTGAAGAATAACGGGATTTTCAGAAGGACCTCGCTGGCTAACTTAGACATATGAAGGTACCAGAACTCAATTATTTTTCTCTTCTTTCAAAGTAACCACTATGGCAACAAATAGGAGAATCCTAAGCAGCTGGCTACAGTGATGGTTTCAAATTTTCAGGCTCTTTGCACCTGGAGACACTTTGAAATTCAGATGAGATTAGAGCACCTGCAAAATATAAGCTGCAGTAAATGCAGAGGATGGTCATTCTCTGCTCACAAAAACTATTGTGCTGAAATGCCACATATACGTCTGAGCTGGTCTGCACTCTGTAGTCCGAGTGGCAATGCCAAACTGCAGCTAAAAAGGTTGAAATGCTGCCCTCCCTTACTCTGAGTCCTCCCTCTCCTTGTTACCCCAGCCAGTGCAGAGGGAGTACACAAAGGGCAGCGTGCAGGTCAGTACATTTTAATTTCAAACCCACTAAAAATAAATTCATTGATAAACAGGCAAGCAGAAGCTGGCAGCTGGTGCTCTGCAGCAAGCAGGGGTGGGGCAGAGCCTGCGGGAAGTGCAGAGGTGGGAGTCGGTGGGAGTGATTCTCACAGGGGGTACCGAGCCCCCTAAGGAAGATGACTGTCATAACATGGAGACTGGCACTGCATCTTTGCAGTACGTAATCAGTTTAGATTGTCTGGAAAGTGGGACCCAAACTCTGCTTCACTTAACCCAAAACACTGCCTGTGAGATACCTCTGCAAGCTCCGTTTCCATGGAAATGAACGTTAGCATTAGCTTCCCTCCCTAAAGGGAATCTATTAGACCCAGTTCAGTAAAACAGGTATTTTATCCCATTTCACTCGGGGATAAGATAAGGATTAGTTTGAAATCTGCACATGGCATTATAAGAGCGTGATTTGATTATTCCTTTGGGGCTTTATGAGATTGGGAACTACTAGGCTGTACTACGTAGGTAGAACAATACCCATTTATGCTGAGGCTGACTAAGATGCATAGCTCTGCCAAAGCCTTATAAATCTTATACCAAAACGAGGACAAAAGAAATTTGAACGTATCTACCCTCAAATTAGACTTTATTACCAAAATGATCTTCCAAAAATAGAACAATTCTGATTTCAAGGAGCAAAGGAGGTATTTCAGTTGCCCTACTGATTTGTTTAAGGATTGGATCTGTTTCCTACAAATAAACTCTCTTCCTTACCACAACATTAAATTATTAAATCATCTAAGTCAAGTGAAAAGCAGACCTTTTCTGTAATGATATTAAATCATAACTTAAACTCTATCTCAGACGTGGAGGTAAGGCAGGATTTATATGGATTTGTTCTCAATATACATTACCACAAACACTGCCTGATGGGTCTCTCTCCAAGCTGTCAAAGAAATGGCAAATCTCCAAGGAATATTCTGGAAAGGAAATGTTTTTTAAAATGAACTAAAAGAGGTTTCAAAGCTATTTTCAAAACACGGTCGATCACTGAAGTTTGACAGAATAAGTACAATGTTTACCCAGTTTAAATGTGGTAATCTTATTTAAAGTGGTCAGTAAAATGACTAATGCAGAAAAAATGGAACCATTTTTCTCAGTAGACCCATCATTTTCTCATACCTGTAAGCACTGGAGAACCAGAATATCTGTGGGACGGGGAGAGTCATGTGCTGGCCCATGGATCATTAATATGATTGGTAGTTAGAAACTCATTGTTTTCCTTCTTTCTGTGAGAGAAGCCTAATAAGACTTTATATCCCAGGCCAGATTTATCAAACTCGGTTCACAGTTTCAAAAAAAATAAAATAAAATTTTGTAGTAAAAGCAAAGATAATTTGGCCCCTGAGACAGAAAAACAATTAACCTTGTATCTAATTTTAAGTGTGTTCTCTGTTCTTTTGAGGTAAGGTCTTGTTATAAAATAAGAGAAGGCTGTACATGGCCTACTGCGCTGACATATATCAGTTTGACTCCTGGAGTTTAGGATACATTTTTGTAGAAAATAAAGTAAGCAAAAGCGAGGATGCATCTTCTGAAGCGCAGGAGTGCTCCAGTGAAGTCAGGAGCTACACCCCTCCCACAAAGTCCTGCAGGGCAGAGTGTGCTTATCATCCCATCCACATTATCAGCATCTTACAGAACTGAGACTCTGACAAGCCATGCCATCCTAGTGGGGTGTTGCAATGGATATTGAAAGAATTAGGATAAGAGAATTGGATAAGGAACTGGCTAGAAGGTCACACTCAAAGAGTTGTGATCAGTGGCTTGATGTCCAGGTGGGACACCAGTGACAACTGGAGCTCCTCAGGGATCTGTTCTGGGTCCAGCGCTGTTCATCTTTGTCTGCGACATGGGCAATGGCATCGAGTGCACCCTCAGCAAGTTTGCCAATGACACCAAGTTGTGAGGTGCAGTGAACTCATGTGAGGGAATGGATGCCATCCAGAGGGACCTGGACAGGCTTGAGAAATGGGCCAGTGCAAACTGCATGAGGTTAAATAAGTCAAAGTGCAAGGTCCTGCAACTCAGTCAGGCCAGTCCCAGGCACAGTTACAGACTGGGTACAGAGTGGGTTGAGAGTAGCCCTGAAGAGAAGGATTGGGGGTGTTGATTGACAAGAAGCTCAACATGAGCCAGCAATGTGCTCATGCGACTCAGAAGGCCAACAGTATCCTAGGATACATCTAGAGGATTGTGGCCAGCAGATCAAGAGCAATGATTCTCTCCCTTTGCTCTGCTCTTGTGAGACCCCCACCTCGAACACTGCATTCAGTTCTGGTGTGCCCACCATAAGAGGGACATATATTTGTTGGAACAAGTCCAGAGGAGGGCCACAATGATGATCCAGGGGCTGGAGCACCTCTGCTGTGAGGACAGGCTGAGGGAGCTGGGATTGTTCAGCGTGGAGAAGAGAAGACTCCGGGGGGACCTAGTACCTGCCTTCCAATACCTGAAGGGAACATACAGGAAGGCTGGAGAGGGACTCTTCACAAGAGTGTTCAGCAACAGGACAAGGGGAAATGGTTTTAAACTGAGGGAAAATAGGTTTAGATTGGATCTTAGGAAAAAGTTCTTCAGTATGAGAGTGGTAAGACTCTGGAATAGATTGCCCAAAGGGTTTGTGAGTGCCCCCTCCCTGGAGGTATTCAAAGGCAGGTTGGATAAGGCCTTGAGCAATCTACTCTAGTTGAGAGGTGTCCCTGCCCATGGCAGGGAGCTTGAATTAGATGATCTCTAAGGTCCCTTCCAGCCTAAGCCTATGATTCTATGACTCTATGCCCCTGCTCAGTACAGGAGGGTTGGACTAGATGACTTTGAAAGGTCCCTTCCCACCCAAACCACTCTATGATTCTATGATAAATAATGTCTGTTTCATTTTAAAGCTGAGGAAATTTTCCCACTAAGTTCAAATTTTTGGAAACCTTCTGCCTAACACTCATATCTTTAAGGTTTTAAGGTAAACCTACACAGTCTTTGTTTCATGTCATTATTCCTTCCCTTGCAAACCCCAAAGTATATTATAAGCCTAAAATCCTTAAAAATGCATCTTTCTGTCAGTCTAAAACAAATACATAGAAAAAACCAACCATTTAAAAATTCTACATAAGAAACAAAATTAATTCTAACACAAATGAAGTGCTAAGAGTGGCTTAGTCTTACACAGCTAATTCTATTGGGGCATAACCTGATCTCCTACCCTTCAACAATATACTGTTTATAACCTGCTCTTTTAAATCAGTTCCTGATCAAATCCATCCCCAGTTCATTAAAAATTCTTCTACAAGAGTAGCTAATAAAAGAACTAATTGGGACACAGGCCAACACCTCCCAGCTTTTTGACAAAGTTCTGATGTTTCGGTACTTTTAATTAAGTGTATGTGCTGGTGTTATCATGTGCAATAAATTGTTCAGCAAAGATATGGAATACATTTCAGAACTCTTTTTGGGGAGGGGACAGACTTTTATTTCATTTTGAAATGGATAGACAAGGTCTTTTTAAAATCCTGTTCTTGAACAAATGCAACAAGTTTTGGAAGCTTCTCTCCTCCTCTTGGTCTCATAATCCTACAAAATCTTCATTCAATTTCTCAAGTTTTCTAGATTTCATTATATAACAGAAGCATAAGGCTATTTCTTTTTCCCTTGAATTTGTTTTATTTCATTAGTGATACTGTGAGCAGAGAGCTGAAAGTGGGAACAAATTCTGTAATACATTGAATTTCTGCTTTGTTTCCAAGATGTCCTCCTATTTTCATTTCTTCTTTCAGCAGCCCACAGTGTTTGGGATGCAGAGTTTATTGCACTTGCTGAAATCTTTGTTCCCACTGCCACTTAGGTCAATAGAAGTTCTGCAGCTGACTGTGGAAGCCAACTCAGCCTGAACCACAGATATGTGCAGGCAGTGGGACAGGTCATGTGCAGTAAATGGGAGTGGCCTAAAATTGCTAAGGACATTGAAATATGGGTAGGGAACTTGCTCATATCCTTTCTAGCCACACACAGAACCTTGTTTCTTAACATTCCAGTGGCCCTTTCAACCAACACAGCTGGGCATTGGGCTAAAACTTGGACTGGGAATTCACTTGGGCTAGTAAACCAACCACTTCATAGAAAAGAGGGATGTGCACAATGCCTGATACGATCTGACAGGCCACTCATGCCTTCCCACTGTTCACTTCGTAAGCCAGAAGAAGAAACAGGGCTTTCTGTAACTCAGACTGAAGGAAGCACCAAACAGCTCAGGCCAAGGCAATGCAAAGACCTCTATAACGCGCTGCAAGGACTTCTAGCTGCACAGGAAGTCTGCAGTGTGGCTCTGTGTATCCAGGTGTGATCCAAAGAGTAGGTTGCTCACTCTAGCTAATTTTCAGTGCAGTTATAGCCTGAAGGCCATTGTCATGTAATAAATATTTCCTGAATTCAATCAACTAAGTGATTTCAATACATTTCCATTTCAATCCATTTATTTTGACTGTAAAGCCATCACAGTGTTTCCTTTTGTTTGACCTTCTCAGCTGGGAAGCCAGTGACTGTGTAGATAACAAGCAACTTCCATTTCAACCTTATAGACTGTGTCTCAATCTGCTTTCCTGCCTCCAAAGTGTACGCTTGTAGTTTAGAGTAAGTTGGAGGAACAATGTGGAAAGCTGGTTCTATGATTCTGTGGCTGCATATATCCTTTTTATATTGCTAAAAATGTTATTTCATGCCCAGCATTGCCTGCAGGATACTTTTTTTAGGCATATAAGTCAACAAAAGGAAGTTCAGTGACATTTAAAACATATATTAAATTTTAACCATTTTTAAGTGTTTCTATTCTGAACAAGGATAACTGTCTGTAATTATTATATCACAACTTATAATGAAAAAATTAAAGGAAGAAACAAAAATCATGGATTTGAGACATTTAGCTGTTGACTGTTATCTGTGCCTGCTACCACACTAAAAATCCTAGACAACAGCAAAAAAAATTAGGTTAAGGAAGATGATAAAGCGATTAGTATCTGATCAGGCATCTATAAACAAGTACTGCAAAAAAAAGCTTTTTGCACATAAAGCCTAATTACTTTGGAAGAAAATCCTTCTTTGCACTCAGAAGGACAGATCATGTGCTAGCTCTAATTTATGCTGATCCTTATATATTGTACAGTAGGGATCTGCCTTATCCCTTGGCTGTCTCTATGCAATTATTCACAGTACTTCCCAGTGATTTTCAGAATCCAGGAGCAGTTCAACATGGAGAACAATGGCAAACAAGACATGGTGAGTTGTGCCTGCTCATGGCAATGTGTTATCTTCCCACAATATGACTGCTACTTGCTCTTGTAACAGCTCTAAAGCAGGAAAAAAAAAAATCTGCCTTGTTTTTCACAATAGTCATGTCTTCCTTCTAAATTAATTTCCATCTTTTCTCTTTCTTCCATGATTTCTTCTGTACCAACATCTTGATTCATTAAGGAGATGAAGCCCCATAACTCCATGTATGACAGCTAGCATACTTATTCTATCAAATACAAAATGTTTCTTTGTTAATTTTATGTTTATGATCTCTCTGAAAGCACTGCAAAATCCTCGGGTGATATTACTGATGCGGCAAGCATTGCTATTTTAGGTATATGTTCATATTTCAAGATTAGCAGGGGAATTTTTTTTTTAATATGGCAGTTACTATAGTGACAGTGACAGTTTCAGAGAGGGAAGATGGCATTGTGATAAAGATATTGCACTGACATCCAGCTCAAATTGTCAGGAACATTTCAGAGTGGGCCACTTAGATCTTTTTGTTTTCCAGTATTTTTTATTGTTGTGGCAGTGCTCTGGTGAACAAGTTGTTGACCTGAGCTACACGAGTAGAGCTGTCTGAGAGTTGTTCTTTCACTCTGCAGAACACTTCCACATCTAAAAAATGTTCTTATTCTATATCAAAACAAACCTAAATCTCTTGAGAGAAATTTTGTGTAAGTAAAATAAACCACCCCAGCAAGGTCTAATGTTGAAGACCTATGCTTTGTGCAGAAGGGGGACTTGATCCTAGGCTGCCTACCTGTCCCAGAAAGGCTAACACTGCTACAGGATTGAGGAAGTTCTATATTTTCCTTTATTTTGAAAAGGAATTTCATTCTGTATTTGGGGAAAAAAAAAAAATAAAAAAGCAAACCCCCCAAAACCAAACCAACCAACCAACAAAAACACACAAAAAACCAAACCAAACAAAACCCCCACACAAACAAAAACCAACCAAAAAAACCCCACAAAAAAACCAAACCAAAACCACACACAAAAACCACAAAACCCCGAAACCTTTTCTGACAATGATTTTGTCATAACTGGTAAGTTCCTATGAAAATCTGAGTTATTAATGAACTGGTATTTTTGCAAAGACTTTTTTTTTTTTTCCTTAAAAAACTGCTGCAGCCTACACAAGCACGCTGGGCAGTTTGCAGATATCTAAATAAAAGATCAGAGAGAATTGAGCTGTGTTGATTTCTTGAATTCTATATGTGTGTAATTCTGCAACTTACGAGGCTGAGCATTAATTCAGTCTTGGTCAGAACATGACTGCTTACATGTCAACTTCTCATCCAGAACTCTCAAGCTGCAGAAAGCCTGTCCTCACAGTCACAGTCAAATATTCTCCTCATGCTTGCCTAAGATGCAAAGATGGAGCTCTGTAGTCCAAACCTCTTCAACACACATCATGTAAATGGGCTGCCATCTCATAATGAATTGTCAATGTCCATGGTAATTATCAGAGTAGACCTGGTATTACCAGGGTTGCCCCAGGTGGTCCATTCTTGCCTCTAATGCTAGTAATATACTTGTTTTAAAGTGTGATACAGCCTTTGACACCTTAAATTTACTGTATACTGGGAATCATTCATGGGTGTTGGCAGATGAAATGTTCATGGCTAAAGTCCCACTGACAGCTGAGACAAGGCTCAGGCTGCTGATCTTTACTCTGTTTCAGTAGCTGATGCCAACTTCGAGTCGGTAATTAGCTACATGAAGCATGGCTGTCTATGGCCCTCATAGTGTACGTTTCAGTAGAGAACAGCCTAGAATAGGAGTACAGAATGCTGATCACCAACCTCAGCTAGGTAGCACCAGAAGTCACGGTTTTCTTGGTTGCCTCCTAAACAAGACCAGTATCCAACTCACTGAGCTGGCAGTGAAGTTTTAAGACCAGAATTTTTCCCAGTTATAGCCGAGAAACGGGTTTCTTATCTCTTCACCTCTTAGCTACCTGTGAATACTCCAGAGAAAAGTCTACCAGCTCAGCTTACACCACTGGTGGTGTCCATTGAACTGTTTAACATTGCCCTGGAGGGACTGCAAGTGTCAACATAACCAATTACTGCATCTCAGGAAGCAATCACAGAGAAGCTTTCTAGGTTATCTCTATACTGAGGTCTTCAGGACAAAGCCTCTGTCCATCTCCTGTGCACCCACACAGCAAGAGTAGTAGGTTCCAGAGTGTCATAATGCCACATGGTAACCTTCTGGCAATATCACTGTATCCAGAAACATCAGGATGTCCTGTGACAGTGGTGTTGGTCTTTGGCAACATGAAAAGCTTATTTCTCATTTCTGCTTTTTCACCTTGTGTCTTTGGTATCCCTGCTTCTAACAGGAGAATGATGACAGACTCTCTTGCAATGATGGATAACAAAACCTGATTTCCTTACGGCCGCATAGGGTTACTGGAGTGGTGTGATGACAGTACTGTTATGTCTTATTGGGAGGTGATTTGGCTCATGTGGACAGCGTCAGCATTATTGCCATTTGGCATGGAACTGAAAGGCCTAAAAAGCTGATTATGCTGAAGTGTTTGAAGAAGGGATTCGGAACACAGCCCTGAGAGTATTATAATCCTGCTCAAGCACAATGTGACTTAAAAGCCCACTGTTCCATTTCAGTTGTTTCCTCCCTGTGCCTGGATGCCTTCTCTATCCTTCAGACCAAAGTATACTTCTTATTTTGGATAAGGTGTTATGAGGTCTGAAAGAAATATTGTCGTCACCAGAGCTTACTCCACAAATTAGATTTACAAAAGGCTACAGAATTAGAGCAAGCCTCTGTTGGTTCCTCTGGCAAAAAGTAAAAAGAGTAGCATTCAGGTTTTGAAAGTATAATTCCACCTGAGCTGGTTCTTCAGCCGGATGTTATTAAGACTGGTTCAAATGGGTCACATTACCTTGGATGAGCTGGTTCACAGTGGAGCCCTATTGTGGGTACAAGCTCTGCAAACCACCAACAGAGGAAGATTGAATGGTTGAAATGGTCAGCTAACTTATAACAAACTAGTAATAATATAAGGGAGAAGTGAGGATCACAGTGGGAAGAAAATGGTAAAGATTATTTATGATAAAGTAGTTTTTTAGATGCCTATATAATATCTATTGCCCTAGAGCAATAGATTAATGTGATTAATTAAATGTGATTTAATAATATATGATTTAATAATATATTTAATAATAATATATAATAAAATATATTTAAT
>JAAGNO010024943.1:92417-113141 GCA_033439905.1 Ceryle rudis
TCCTCTAGCTCCTCCACGTGAGTGTCTTTCCACGGCTTGTTTTGGGAGTCACTCTCCAGCCCGTGGGTATGTACATGATCAGCTCCCACTCTGATCCCGCTGTTAGGAAGCCGAGATGCCCCTCAGTCTTCTGCTCTGAACTGCCACCTCCTCTCGCTGCTGAACAGGGGCTGTGAGAGACACCCAAAGGCACCAGAGGACCTGGGCTTTAAACTCCAGTTGTTGATTTTCTTGGGACTGTTTTCATTCCCGTCTTCTGTTATATTAGTATCTTTTGGATGCTGAGACTTATCTGACAGGCTGTCATGCATAATGGCTTGCAGAAAGATTGAGTTACTTCCTTTTCTGAAAGGTTCCGGGGCATTGTTTGAAGCAAAATCCCTTCCTGGTTCTTCTAAAGAGTCTTTTTTCTGAAGAGTATTTCTGAAAATTTCTGCTTTGTCATGACAGAGACTGAGGAGACCATCAGGGTGCTCATGTCAGCAGCAATATTGCCTCTCTCTTCAGAAACAGATGTTCCAGCGCCTGTGCCCTCCCAGGGCCAGGCTTGGAGGAAAGATGGGATGAAAAGTGGTGGGGTGGGAGAAGACTCAGGCAAATGCATCTGGGAAAGATTTGCTGCAGAAGACATCTGTATGCCAAAAACATACATGTCTAGCAGGGACAGGAAGCACCTGATATCCCTGTTTCACAAACTTGTCATTATTAGAGATATTGTCAGCTCAGATACTGGACCGAAAGTGAGTCCATAACACAGAAGAGTGACAAGAAAAAAATATTTTTATCATTTCTACTTGAATTTTACAAGGCCTGTGACAAATGTCATAGAATTATTCATTTTGATACTTCCCAGCTGTGTAACAAAGGTCTGAGAGGACTTTTGTTTTGTTTCTGATATTTGACACCGGGACTACCAGTTCTGATCCAAGCTCCTGGTTCTGTGCCTATATTTCATCCAGTGATATGAAACTGCTTGAAAATGCATGAAAATGTATGAGGACTCTTGGGAGCAGGGATAGGATTGGCTCTTAAACAAAAGGATAGAGACTTAAGCATGGTTAAGTCATCAGTCCTTTTATTTAGGCTCTTTTTAACCCTTCACATCTTGCATTCCTATCTGCATAGTGGATCAGCTTAAAAATGAAGCTGGAAAATAACCCCACTACAACTGTACCATTAGAGCCACCACCCACAGTCAGGAGGTGGATTGGAAACTATTTAGGCTCAGGAATTCTTAGAATAGAGATCTCTCCAGAGCAAATATTTATCCTACCAGGCTGAGTGATTGCTGCCTCCTATCCTCTAATTTATTCCAAGTTTGGCATCTATTCCCCCAAGAGATCAGAGAAGAGCCTGTTCAAACACAGCCTGTGCCTGGGTTTTCCTGTGGGTTAGTCCTTGGCATCTCCCTGCACAACATTCAGGATCTCTCCATCATGCAAGTTCCTCAGCACCCTCATCACAGAGTTAGAAGAAGGAGCTAAAGATGCCATCTGAGGTACCTCTCTGTTGCACTGAGGTATTTGTCTTTTAATCATTTCAACATCTGAATTGGAAGGCGAGGGTTGGATTCATCTCGCCCACGTTAGACCATCTGGAAGGTAAATACTTGGTCCTGACTAATCATTTCAGCTCTCTCTATATGCAGTGATGGCACATCAGGTATCTGAGCTAGGGGTGGTACCCATTACAGTGTGATTTGATTCTGACTCTGCAGCTGCCTGTCCCTCTGCAGCTGCCTGTGCCTCTGCAGTGTTTTCTTAGGGAGATTGCATCATTAATTCTGACTGGATCTCCACTTTTAGGTGTGTTGAGTGGGATACCATTCATTTCTACAGTACTCCATCAGAATATGGTTCACTGTAGTCCGTATGTAATCCACAGTGGCCAGTTTTCAGTGCCTATCACCTACCAGATTGACAGTGCACAGCTGCTAATTTTTCCGAGGAGCTTTCAATTAAAGACCCATCCGAACAGATTTCATATGGATATTGGATCATAAAAAACTAAGCCCTACCAGCATGTTCATATTCAGGTTAGATGGGAGTTGAAATGAAATGGAGAAAATGGTCCTCCAGGATCTACACATTAGTCCATGTGGCACAACAGACAGACTCTCCCAAAGGAGAAATTATGTGGTTGTAGCTTTTGCAGTGTTTGAAGTTTAAAAGAGGGTATTTTACAATGCTTTCCAGACATAACTATGTGTCTATACATATGTAGGACACTGAAAGAATGTGGTGATTTACTCAAGGGCAAAATGATACCCCGCTTGCATAAGCTGTTCATCCCTTAGGCACTGTAAGATTATGCTGTCTTTTCCACTGAAGCCTTACTTGTGGCATTTAATCAGATGTAATACACTTGCTGTTAGACAAACACTGGGAGTTAAAGTACCATGAAGATGCATAGAAGGCTGCTTAAAGCGGAGAGATCTTACCATATTAGGAATAGTTGTATTTACTGTGCTTTAAATCTTTTTGGATAGTATTTAATATTATTAGGAGATAGCTTGAAAAGGTATGCAAAGGTACTTTAAAATAATGTTTTCAATGTCTGAGGGTAAGCATCTTGCAGGTTGTGTAGAAACTGTTGTTGTCAAATGTCTCTTTAATTATAAAACAATGCTTTTAGGAATTCTGTTTGAGACTGGGAAGTTTATCTATTAGAGAGCTTGATTATCTCAGAATAGGAGCTAATGGTCCAAATCCTCTTCTGATACCTGAAGGGCAAAATTATAATTCAGGAACAGTTTGCAGTGGTGGCTGTAAGCCATGTCAGTGCAGCTTGGTCCTAGACCAGCTGTGTGATGATCTACTTTCCAGTTTCAACAGAGTAGCTTCAGGGCTGCTTTTGCTTGTACCATTTTCCCCAAACCCCAGCATTGCTACAGGGAGACACATGGGAGGCATGGGGAGGAAATGTGCCCTCACCGGACAAGCCCACATTCTGGAGCATTCCTGCAAGACCCGTGCAAAGTAGCAAAGTCACCTATTGAATTAGACTGGTAAAAGTTGCTTAGATTTTGCAGGATCTTCATTTTGCTTTTGCAGTGCCTCTAGAGGCTTTTGGCATGAATTTTTTTTATTTTTTTTTTTTTTTTTTAATTTTTGTAGCACTATTGTGCTTTGTATGTTTTTGTGCACAGTGGGGTTGTACTAATGGATATTGATCATTGTGTTTTCATGTAGTGTTCCATTGTGATGGGAAAGCTAGAATATAAGTGTTTTGTTTGGCTCATATGTATTTTATGTATGAGATACTTCTAAAATATTGCTGCAACCTAATTAAAAAAAAATCATGGAAGTGAAAATTTTATTTTCTTTTTCCAAACCTCTCCTTCTTTCTCTGACAAACAACAATTGATTTAGTTCCCTGCATTTTGTAACAAGAGGTAAAACAACTGTTCTGTCTTCAAAGAGGATGGGCACTGAAAATTCTTCATGCTCCTGGGCAAATATCATTGATGTTATAGTAGGTCTTGTAACAGGGTGTGTATGTGACTTAAATGTGGATGGGAGATGTTTAATTCATCGTAGAGGAATTTCTTTATTGCTTTTAGTAGAGTCTATGAAGCAATTTTGTACTAGAACTGGCTGGGACATCTCTGAATAAATGACAATTTATCAAGTTCAAATGTTTTACAAAGAGGTATCATAATTTTAAACAAAAATGAGAAGAAGAAACATTTTAGCAGTATGGTCACTAAAGTGCTGGCCCTAGGAAGTGGGAAGTGCCCAGCCAAGGCCTTTTAATTGCTTCAAGATTATCTGCATTAAATAACTGCTTATACTGCAGCCTTAGTAATTATGAGAACCAAACATATATCCACACATATTTTAGTTGGTTTCTGGTATTAACTAAAAACTCTTTCCAGAGCAAACACTTTTCCTACAAACACACATAAAAAAAATCCCTCAGCAAACATCATAATCTTGGGAGCACATTTTCGGTACATAAAATTATAACAGTTTTTCCATGAATAAAGAGTAGTATCTCGTGACATTACAGGCCCAGAAATAGAAGCTTTATACTTTTGTGTACAAGAAATTCACAGTCTACCAGTGGAACCCATTGCCCATTGCCTGTCTCTGTCTCAAGATAATGTACTCAGAAGATATAAAGCAGGTTGTTTTCAGGTATTTTATACAGTAGTGTTACAGATAAACCATCTCAATTTATAAGGAGAAGGATATGAAAAGTAGCTGCAGTAGCATTTCTAAATATCCCTTTAGATATTGTCCTTTTTTCCCCCCCTGTAATATACGTGACATCTCCCAACATCATATGTTCTGCAGGGGGTGTGAAAATTTTGCATACATAAGTTTTGTATGAATTATGTAACTGATTCATGGTTTGCCACCTACACGTAGATTACTAGCCAAAATTCTGCTGATATTACTTCTATGTGTCATCAGACAATTTTATATTGAACTACAGATAGTTTTATATTGAACCACAAATTCCTTAATAACTTCTCTGAAAAATAACTGTAATGTACAAATATATATGTGTGTCCTCTCTTGTTTTAGGCTTTAGTTTTGTTCACCAGTGTCCCTTGATAGTCACTGTATGAACATCCATCAGTAAAGGTTCTGCTCCAGATCACACAGAACACAATGTGGGAAACTTCCGCAATGAAATTGAGCAATTTATATGAAGATTAATACTCATGTCTAAATCTTGACAGTAGCTTTTTAATCACATTTGGAACAAAACCATCCACAGGATGAGAAAAAGGGTTAATGACGCATCTTCCCTGGAAACAGCTTGGACAAACATGGCTCGCTATATAATGTCATTTAAAAAAAAAAAAAAAAAAAGAAAGATTTATAGATTACATCCCACTGAATCAATTACTCCTGTAAATACAGAGAAAATGACTGTCTTTCCAACAAGAAGCAGCTGTGTTTTTCCAATACTATTAAAATTTGAATTATTACTAAAAGGAACAAAAAATGAAGGGAGTAAGTGGATTATAGGCATTATTTGTTCCAAATGACATAATTCCACCACTGGCTCCGCACTAAGTATTTATGGTAAAATGATACTTCAGCTTTAAACTATTATTGCTCAACTCTTATTCGTATTTACTGTAAACACTTCTCTATGGAATTGTTAATCACTCTCATGAACAAAAGAAAGAAGCAAAACTCAACATGAATAAATTTCAAAATGTGATTAATTAAATCTCAGCTCTGCTATTCTCAGATTTCTTTCAGGGAGGTGATGACCACTAATCAGTTGGTCTGACCTTCTCTGTCTGCAGACTTACTCAGAAGCTGGATTAAAGCACATTTTATAGGAAGACACATAATAATTTCTTGAAGACCTAAGGTTGTGATGAACTTACAACCTCCTGATAAGCGGATCCAATATTTAACTACTTTCACAACCAGGATATTACATCTCATTTTATCTTCAGTCCCAGCTATTGGATGTTCCAATGCCTTTGCCTGCAAGACTGGAAACCCACCACTACATGAACAAAAGCTTTGTTCATGAATCAGATCTTTAAAAAAGCCAGTAGTACTCCTCAGTCTACATATCACAAATTGTGTCTTTTGTGACCTGAATTAGGCATGGACCCTTTGTTCACTCTGCAGTTTCCACACTGTTCAAATGGGACTGTCAAGAGTCAGAAACAGAGTTCTAGTAATCCCAGAATCACGGAATGGTAGGGGTTGGAAGGGATCTCTGGTGATCATCTAGTCCAGCCCCCTAGCTAAAACAGGATTGCCTAGATTGGGTTGCACAGGAATGTGTCCAGGAGGGTTTTGAAAGTCTCCAGAGGAGACACCACAACCTCTCTGGGCAGCCTGTTCCAGTGCTCTATCAGCCTCACCGTAAAGATGTTTTTCCTTATGTTTAGGTGGAACTTCCTGTGTCTAGCTTGTGCCCATTGCCCCTTGTCCTATCACTAGGCAACACTGAAATGAGACTGGCGCCATCCTCTTGACCCCTGCCCTTTTGATATTTAGAAGCACTGAAAAGATCCCCTCTCAATCTTCTCTTCTCCAGGCTAAACAGGCCCACGTCTCTCAGCCTTTCCTCATAAGAGAGATGTTACAGTCCTCTGATCATCTTTTGTAGACCTCTGTTGGACTCTAGCCAGTAGTTCCCTGTCTGTCTTGAACTGGTGAGCCCAGAACTGGACACCATACTCCAGGTGTAGCCTGACTAGAGCAGAATAGAGGGGGAGGAGAACCTCCCTCAATGTGAGTCCTAGCAATGCTGTGTTCAGATGCTAAGTCCCTTACCAGCTTCTAGTATTACCCTTGGTGCATATGCAAGCTTCTTATTAAAAGCAATGGCCACAACATTGAAACAAGTCAGTGAAGAGGCACTTGAGTTTTCCTAATGACTACTTCAGTGAGTTTCTCAGCCTGTAAGCAGAGCTGGTGTTCTTTGTACTCAAATATACTACACAGCCTGTATTAGAGCACATTTTGCTGGACTGTGATCAATAACTTTAATCTCATTATTTACTGCCTCACCCATCTTGGTGGCATCTTTATTCTATGGATATGAACCATATCTCCTATGGTTCATTGATAAAACCATCAAATAACTTTGGAACAAACTCTTCTAGGAGGTTTCATAAGACACTGTGGATACTGGATCTAGGACTAAGTATGAGATGAAACTATTTCATTAATATCTTAATAAGCAATCCTGAATGATAATCAGCTTTTTACCTCTCCATTGGCTCTCATTGCACTTTCAGGATTCTTTGCTCCTGTCAACATTTGTAGAAGTTTTTGGAAGAAATTGTAGCTTCCTCTTGACTTATCTGCATAAAGGTGACAGATGGGTTGAATCTTTGAACCTACCTTAATAATTAGTTTAGATATTTTCAGGCAATGATATAGACTACAAAAGGCTTAATTGTTTAAAGCCTTATTTGAAGGCAAGTTTCAGCAACACAGCTATTGCAACTGGAGAAAAACTTGTAAGCAAGGCTTCAGACCCTTGCTAAGTCAAGATGCATGTTTTACGAATAGCTGTGCGCTGTCCTGCAATGATTGATCAGATTTAGAATAATGTTTTCTCTAACATGTTGCAGGTCCTGCCAGTAATCAGGCAAAATCTCTTGTGAAGTGAAGATGGCAGAGTACCCCTGTGAGAAAGTGCACTGACAACCAAACGGCCAAAGGAAATAGGTGTATGATGGGTGGTGAGAAAGAAAATGTGAGCAAGGATCTAACTTAATTTGAATGCGTGCTGGACAAGTACCTCTCCAGTCTGTTTTAGTAACGTGTGGTTTAGGCTATTCTTCATATGCACTCCATAAGCTAAAACCTACCTTTCTTTCTAATACTTTATGCTACACGGATTGTCCAAAGGGCAGGATTTAGACTTGTTGTTGTCCTTGAGGCAGTGATTTTGCAGCCAGAAATACAGGAATTAGCTTCTCCTCCCCTCTAATACAGCAGATTTACCACCAACACAGAAGCCTATGAGGTATTTTCCTCCTCTACCTCTAATGACACAGATGCCTAAAGTTCTTAGCCTGAAAACCTGAATTTACCTCTGCTTCTCTCTCCATGTAGGATGAATGATTCATTCTGTTCTCTGATGCTGTTTCCAACTGCAAAACCATTACATAAAGGCATTCAGGCCTTCTGCTTTTTATTCAGCTTTGGGAATTTCCCGTGTTTACCACCAAGACCTAGATAGAGTAACTACAGAGTATGTATATTATATATATATATTTGTGCTATTTTTTCTTAATAGTGCATCTCCTGATATTTAACAGAGAGTCAAACTACTTCAAAATTCAATATGTTTAAGCTAAATACTGCTTCATCTTGTCCGTAAAAGATCTTATTTTATATCAACATGATATGTACTCAGTCCCAGTTCAAGAAGACTGTCCTGTTCAGGAGGGAACTTAGGCATCTGTTTAAATTGCAAGACTATCAATGGAAAGAATGTACAGATGTTCAGCTAATGAATATGTATGGACCAAACTGGGAATAGCTTGCACCCCAAAATAATTAGATTTATTCCTCTTGTTACCTATTTTTAAAAACAACGGTGTATATATTCTCCTAATGGTGAAGTTCATCTTAATTGCCTTCCTGGTTCTCACCAATATTTTTAACTTCTACCCGTGAGTTTTATACTTGTCTACAGATTCAGGGGCACTTAAATATGTATCTTCTGAGTAGGCAGGGCCCACACACAGGCAGCAGCTGTTGAACACAGTGAGTCTTCACAGAGCTGAGGGCTGACTTGTGTAGAGATGGGTAATGGGCAACTGAGGTCTTCTTTTGCTTCCTGACCCAGGTTTCCTTTCTTTGTAATACACTAGTATGCTGCTTTGCTGCTACCATAATTATGAACCATTTCTGACAAGGTGATTTCCAGCAGGTGAAACCTTCCAGTTTATTACAGTTATTTTGACTTTGGAAAACTGATAATTAACATATGTTGAGATGGTATATCTGATGTTTTCTACTGTTGCTTCTGAAGCAGGAGAAAAAAGCCATGAGTAATGGAACACTATCAAATTTAGTTTGGGAAGTGTTATTAATATGCTTTATATAAAGTCAAACAGGTATTTCAGTGCACTGTAAGCTGTTATTGAAAGAGATTAAAGGCACTTATCACAGCATTCTAGATATCATACTATTCTCTGTCAATGTATTATTAAATAGCATTGTATATATGACAAATGTGTTCTCTAAGCATTGAAATGCTTTGTTTTCTTTGGGGAGGAGGGGATATGCAGCAAAACAGCACTATTGGGCCATATTTTTAGCTGCTGCAAATTAACATAGCTCCACTGGGAGTAATGCCAGGAATTTAAAATGAATGTTGAACTTACAGTAGAATCAGCTACTGTGGTACTTCAATGATATGGAAGGCTGGGGTGTAGGAAACATTTGAAAGAAAGCATAATAGATTATCTAGGGATAAGCTTTGCTTCTGTGCCAGGTGAACTGAATAAAATATTTCAAGCGATGAAATATTGAATGTCTGTAATATGTTTCAGTACTGGCATTATAAATGCCCTATAGAGGAAAAGCTGGTGCATAGAAAAAACATACCTTTCTAATGCAGTAGAATTCCCTGTGTGCAGACTCTGAAGTAATGGCTAAAACCCCTGTTGTTTATAATCACCGTGGGGATTCGCATATTCTCTAATGAAATCCCTGTTAAATAAGCCATATGGTCATTATGCCAAGGTTTGAAGCAAGAGAAGAAGTATTATACTGAATCAGAAATCAGATATGAGGCATAAGATGGAACAGTCAACTAATTTTCAGATAGCAAAACTTGTGCTTTAAAATTAGGTAATATTAGGAAAAATACAAACAGTTTAGATAAGATTTTTAAAAATCTGAGAAGTGAAATGGAATATACATTGAAAGGAAGATATTGAACTATTTGTACAGTATGGCTGAATGTTAAATGAATTGTATCAGCACTGAAAAAATCATTTGGCACCATGGAAGACAGGTCAGTAGAGTCATTGCTGTCCAGCATGAGGTCCTAAAAGCAAAGCTAGAATATTGAAGGATCAGAGTAGAAAATACAACTGAGAGTAATCTAATATTGTGTAAATCAGTCTTTCCTGGAACGCAGTGTTCAGTTCTGCTCAGCTTGCCTCAGCAGCGATATATATAAACAGGAAGCAGAAGGGTTCAAAACTGGGTCAGTGACACCACAAACACTAAGTAGAACCCATCACCACCAGTCATCATTAAAATCAGGATTCATTTTATGGTAAATAAATAATGAAAACATCAGCAGTTACAGCAAACAAGGCACCATCACAACTCCAACCGAGGGGAAAACCAGGTAAGGAATTATTAGGGACGACAAGTGTTCTTTTCAAAGGTCATAAGTACTTTGCACCAGCTGCTTTCAGTTCACGGGATGCCTTACCAGCTGTCTGGATAAAACCCATCTCTGTAAATCAGGCACAGGAATGGAGTCCTAGGCAACAATACCCAGCTCTGGCTGTGAATCTCAAAATGAAGAAAATTATTACAGAAAAGGAAACTGAGGCACCAAAGTAATTCTTCTATTTGAGAGGATTCCTAGCAAAAAAACCATATGGAGGACATGATACCCATTAAATAAACCAGAAAAAAACAAAAGCAAAACAAAATCATAATCCTGAAAGAAGAAACAAAACCTACAGCCCACTAGGTGGTTCAACTGCTGCCAGGTTGGTGCACAAATCCACTCCTACATGAAGTCATTGCAGATATTACTGGAAGCAGAATCCCAGTAATGAAACGCAAATGGGTTTTCTTCATTTCCACCCCAAATTATGGCCACAATTTAGGGTCCCGTTTTTAGCCCTTTAGAGAACAGAAGTGAAATGAGGCACTTTGCTCATTTAATATGTAACATTAACATGCAGCCGTTGCTGGTTTCTTTTAACATGCAATTATTTCTTCCTTGATAAGATTCAATTAATTGGTGAGATAATGAAGTAGCTATTCCCCAGGAATTATTATGTAACTTACATTATCTTCTTTTAATACAATGGGAGATACTAAATTTAGAAGTCTTTTGTTTCTTAGCTGTTTTCAGCTCTTTTGCACGTTCATTTTACTCACTAAATATTCAGTACTGTAAAAAACTTCTAAACCTCAGGCATGCAGTGTTTTAACAGCACATCACTGATTTGCTCAGTGAATGTTTGTTTTGTTCTTATTAATTACAAATATACATGTAATGATACGCTGGTTTGATTTCATTATGTTACACAGGATTCCTAAAGCCATTGCCTAAGGAGTATAGTACAATCTGCTGAGCCCTGGGCAGAGTGATTTACAGACTGCTCTGCATTAACCTGTAGTTCATGCATAACTATTTTCCTCTCCTAATTAGACACTAGCCAATTGCACTATTTATAATTACTTAATATGACGACGATTTATGTAGCAGAGATTAAACAGAGAGACTTAACAAAAACACAGAGCACAAACTAAACATTTAATTAGCAGAGCAATAAGTTTCAGGATGCTGGGATCTTCAAAATGTGCTTTCTATTAGGTTGTTCTTTTGTTGTTTGAGACCACTTTCTCCAGGTGGAAAAGACATTGGCATCATCACAAAACACCCTCAGGAGTCTTATACAGAAACCACTGGCACAAAATCTTCTTGATGTGAATAAATGTGTTGATGCAGATAACAGTATTTCAACCTCTACCTCTTAAGAAACAGGAATAGTTGTTCCATATTTAAAGCTGTCACTAAATTCTCTTACAATACAGATTATTGAGGGGTATGTGTGGCTTAACTTCTCTTCAGATTCCTTACATCAGTTTCTGTTGAGATAATTAGATTATTTATTCATACTGAAATCTGGAAAAAAAACCCCAAAACAAAACTCAAATAGCACATTTATCATTATGAGAGCTGATGTGCTCTTGAGACTTTCCTGTGGAGCAAAACTATTTCTGACCTAGTCCAGACCAGAGATGAGCACTTCAGCTTTCTCAGCTTTTTCATCTTCTCCTTGACTCCAACAGATTTCTTATTGCAGGGGCTAGAGAAACTCACATTGGCTCAATAAACCCAGTTGCTTGAATGATTCATTCTGTAGCAAGCTGGATTAAAGTGGTAATGATGATTATGCAAGCAGTTGCTCCCTTGGTCTCTGATGCATCCTGTCTGAATGATGCAGGCTAAAAAGAAAGAAGTGCTTAAATATAGTGTTTCCCCTAACTCAAGCCATACTGACAGAACCAGGTTAGGGTGCAACTGTCTGTGACGTTACACCAACAGATCAGAGCTGAGCATCTGTGAGTGTGTGAGGGGAGAGATGATATCCTGATCAGCTCCAGTCAAACACCTCTTACCAAAGCAAAGGTCATAGCAAAGGAAAATGTTTCTGCTCTGTTTTCAAAATATATGTAACTCTTCTGGGCTTATCATATCTGCAAATTAAATGAGAGGATTAAAACTGTTTTGCATAAAATCTGATCTGGAAGTATCTTGGGAGAGACAGAGGAATATTTACATTCAATGGCAGAAATACAATACATAAACAAAGCTATGAAATTTTCAATCATAGGAAAAGTAGGGTGAAGAAGAAAAGTTCTGGAAGAGCCAAGATAACAAACATAAAGCAATATTGCATTTCCATAATAAGAATCAAGAATCTCTGGACTGCTTCGAAAGAACTAAGCAGTAAAGAGCATAGCTCATCCTTTGCCAGCACCTTTTTGGAGTGCTTTCAAAAACTCCTCTTTAGAATTGCTCAACCTGAAACTTTTACACAAATACAAATGGATAAAAATGTACCACCATGAAACCAGCAGCTGAAATATCCCACATGTCATGGATAATGTGTGCTACAGCTTTCCAGAGATGAGCGAGACAGAGGTCTGGGCAAGCATCTCCAAATGAAGGAACATAGGGAGTCCTTGTGGCCTCCCTCTTTATGCTGATTCTGTGCAGTCCCATTTTCTCCCTGAGACTACTGTTCACTATCAGTGAATATATTTTATATATATCACAAATAAGCAGTTGTTACATATCAATTGGCCGGTGAAAATGAGCAGCAAAGGAGAAACCTGTTGAATACAGGTTTGGCATGAATCATCTAGACAAGGTACAAATTAAGCTATAGCAGCATATGTAGTACATTTACTTTTGAAAGATGCGTATATAGGTTTCCGAAGACAAGAGATGGAGCCTAAAGCAGTAGCAGGTATTCTGTGGCTTCATGTGGGCAGCGTGTTTTGTCAAAAGAGAAAGGTGTGATATTGTCTTTCTTCGGGAGGAGACAAAGAGGGTGACTAAGGAAAGGCACGGGGCATTCAATTATCAGCAGTATCATCTCCCCCAAGTAACTGAGAACCAGATATACATATGTTGGTTGCCACATGACGTTTTTGAAAAGATAAGGCCTTATGCTTAACTTCAAAGACAAAGTTATGCTACCATCTAATCATCATATTTCTTAATGCTACCCAGAACAATCTCTGTTGAATATTTCTAGTCTACCAGCACATACAACTGTGAAAAACATTTATATACTCTGGACTAATTCAACATATTGGAACAGAGGCCTTCTTTCAAATTCTCAAATGTACATTCAGTTAAGAAAATATACAAAACCAGCAGTGACTTGCTACCAACACAGCCCTGTTGCAGAGCAAAATGAGGAGACAAAGCCAAAGACAGTTGGATTATGTCAGTCCTGTGGACTGATGGGAGGTGTTGGAAGGACACACAGCAGGGAGGAAGTGAGGGAGTCTCATGCTCAGGCTGCTGACTTCCAGATGTCTGAACAGCTGGGCTCTCTAATGGTATGGCTGACCTGAAAGGAAGGCCTGGTGTTGGCTGGGACAGGTAGCACTGCTGAAGCTCACTGAAGTATGCTTTCAAAATAAAGACTTCTGTTTGTGAGGTTTAGAATAATGTGGTAGTGACAGAAGATTAAGGGAAGAAACAAAAGCTCCAAGCTCTGCTTTATGCTACTCTTCTTCTCAATAAGGTGGGTTCTTACGAATGCTTTAAGTTGCTTTTGTCTTTCTCTCTATCCACAAAATAGCTCAACTATTATATGGATTCTATGAAAGACTGATGAAAGTTGCCATATAAAGGAAAACTACTAGTTTTGTAAACTGTTGTACAACATATTCTACAGGCTTTGGGCTAGTCATTGCTTCTATTTTTATATCATACTTGTAAAAACTGCAATGTTACACAAGGGCAACCAAGATCAACATACAGTTGCTTTGCTTCATGCTGTGTGAAATATACTAGAAAGCTAAGGGTTTATTTCATACATTACAAATACTACAGTGATCACACGAATAGTGCCTTTGACAAAAAGGGTTTTCCTTAATAAAGGATGATGCATTTCATGTGTTAGCTTTGTCACCCAGATCAGACTCTTCTAAAACATCATGTACCTTCCTAAATGTGCTGAGAAAGTTTGTGCCAGATACTCCATGGTTATTATTCTAAAAAGAGTAGGTTTTTTTAGAAGGTAAACAATGGGAGGGTAAAGTTATCCTAAAGGTAATGTAAGGTCAAAGCTGCTCAGAGACATCAAATAATTTTGCCTGGAAAAAGAATGCTGGCAGGCTGAGCTAATCGAAGAGTTTGGTTGACTGAACATTGGCTAACACTTTATGGCACTCTATTGACTTTCCAGAACGTGTCAATCCCTTCAGCCTCCCCTGCATCATTGTTACCATGAAAGAACAAGACACATGAAGAGCTCTGCTACAGTTCTAATTGCAAACAAGGCAAATAATTCTGAAATACTTCTCAGTGTCCTTTAAACCTTAGCACTTCCTCAAACTGATAAAAAACTAAGACTAGTAAACTACTTGGAAAAAAGTCACTTTGCTTTCCCAAAGCACCTCTGGAAAGTCATGTGGTCTTGATGTGCTTGTGAAATAACATCTGTTGTAAAAAAATCCTCTTTTGTTTTCTCCTTTCTTTTAATCCTGCCAGTTATGCAGTCCTAGTTATATGTTTTCACAAAAGTCAATAGCATTAGTAATAGAGGTTATATGTGATCTACACAGCTATGTTTTTTCCAAAAAGGAAGTGCTTATTATCAGCAATCAGTACTGCTATACCCCATCGCTCTCTTGACGATTCACAATCAAGAATTTAAAACTCAGCTTGTGTTTCACCTTTACTTCCTAAAATCCTCCTTTACTTCCTAAAATCCTCCTTTACTGTCCCTGGCTGCCACAAGTCTTTCTCCCATGCTGCTCAGTGAAGATTTTGTGGCTTTGCTTCCGTCTCTTCACATGAGCAGCAATCATTTTGGCCTGTTATAATAGTCTCTTCAATTTAATGAAGTAACATCCAGTCAAGTGCTGTGCAGATCATGAAGTAATTAAAATTTGTAAGAAAGGGATCATTGTAGTCAATGGCTGGAAGGGAGAAAGAAATAACTACCCATATTCAATTAGAGCAAGAAAAAACTCCCTAAAAAGCTCCTGTACTCTCAGAGGAAACAGATGGTTCAGGATTTACATAGTGTGTATAGCTGTACTGCTATGCTGAAAACTAGAGAACTTACAGAGCTGCTGGGCCAAATCCTGCACTCACCAGAGCATATATCTACAATAATTCTATTAGCCTTTGTGGATTTCTGTCATTGCAAGAGAAATCAGAATCTGACTCTCTTTTCCCTGCTTTATGTGGTGAATAACATGCTCATCGTAAAGGCAGAGCATCAGGAAAACCCAAGTGTTGCACCACAGGGATTAGATTAAATGTTCTTTAAAGTGACTGGGCAACAATTGAGACAAATAGATGTTCCTGATAAATACACACCCTCATGTCTAGCTCCTGTTCTTAACAAAGTAGAATGCAACACTTTTTTTCAAACTTGTCTTTAATCAGAACAAAAAGAACCCCTGGTCATTTGCCAGTCTGTTTTTCCTGAGGTATTTGCCCTAGCCAAGCTCGAAATGACAGCTTAGAGAGTGTGGAGAGAAATAAAGAATTCAAGATGACATTTTTTATTTCCTTTAGCTAGATTTCAGAATTTTATGGCATTAAAATGCTGTCAATGGAGGATCCGACTTTTTAAAAAACTCTTAGGTTTAAACGAAGGCAAAGACATAATAAAAAGTGGGATGTTATATTGACTCTTGTTCATCCTTGTCACAGTTCTGGATATTAAGTGATTTTTTTTAAGGTAAAATAATTAAGTATTTTATATATGTGAACACTGGATAACTTCCGGTACTAAATGCAAGTTGCCTATGTACTGGACAGTGCTTACAGGGGAAGGCCATGGTGAGTCACCTCTGGTTTGTCCATCCGTAGGCTGAACTCTGGTGTGAAGGACACTAGGATGGTCTCCAAGCAGGAAGCAGTTTGATGCAGTCAGGTTTGAAAAAGGAGTTGTGCAAGGATTCAGCAACAGTGGTAGTGGTGGCACATCAGGCCTGAGTTTCTATCTGGGCTACCTAGGCTCATGGGTCTCCAGTTTCTGAATGATTCTGGCCTCGCAGCAGCGCAGGTCATCCTGAGACTATCTGATGAAAGCAATACTTCAGTTCACAGTCAGAAGCAGGTCATAGTTAGTGATGTTTGGCTCTCAGTCTCATTGTGCTGCTTCTGGAGCTTTGTGACCTGGTTCAGGAAGGAGCAGGGAGGTAAGGAGATGTGCACCTACTGCATTTTTTTAATTTTTATTAAACTGAACCATCACAAAGCATGTAAAGGTTGTAATTACCACCAAATTAGTCTGATCTCTGCTTTTGTGTCTGAATTTGCAGGAGCTGTGAATCATTAGAAATCAGTTCATAAGCCACTGTAACTTCTTGTTTACCTAACAGGCAATTATTCCTATTAATCACTTCTGATAAACACTTCTAGAGCTAATGACATATTTCCATAATTAGTATTCCTAGCAGCCATTACAAGGCCAGAAACTAGTCACGATAATAGGCATCCTAAAATATTGTGGATATCTACCATCAGCCAAGCATCGATTTACTGGGTAATGCAGATCTATAGCCCCATATTAGCACAGTGTGATGCACCACAAACTCTGTCACATGCTGCAGAACAGGCAGTGCCAGGCTTGCCTTCCATTGCATAAAACTCGGTAACTTAAAAAGGAGATGCATTGCAGGTAATGATGGTTTGCTGAAAGATGATGAGATGTGGCAAATATTATTCTGAACAGCAGACTTCTTCTGTAGTAAAGCTGGGAGTGGCAATATTGCAGCACCTAAAGGAGGAGAAAAGGTCTTCAGGTCTCACACTGCACTGACCTCATGAGAAAGGGGGTAGAGGTTCCTGTTCCCTGCCATGCCAGCTTTATGGTTCTTGCCATAGGTAACAGGCTCCAAGGGAAATCTTTTGGTGTTTCTAATCTAAACCATATTTCTAAAAGCATATGGCTTATTGATGTTACCATCAACCATTCCTGTTGATGTCAAGTTGGGTACTAGCATCAAAGGGTCAGATCCCTGTTTTAACATGTCTTTCTGAACTGGAGTATGAAGTGACAAAGTCAGATTGCCTTTATATCCCATATCATGGCTGAAGCAAAACTAAGGTAGTGCTGTTGGTAGCACACAAGTTTCTTTTTTTTTTTGTGAGAGATCTGCACCTTTCTTTGTGAAATAAAATAAAAAAATACTCATATTTTTACAACTGTTATAAGAAAAGAGAATAAAAGCAGTTAAAATCTGCACGATACAAAATTCATACCTTGATGAAGTTCAACAGGGACATGGACTTCTAGTGACTCACTACTTAATGTGCTGGTTTTTGTTTGAGATCATCTGCAACTCCATCTGCAATTCCAATAACATAGCAAACATGTATTTTGTAATGCCTGATCTCAATTATTCTAGTCCTCTGTCAAAAGACTTTTAAAAATACACCACCTTTATCTAATTTCCAGGAGTCTTTTTGGACATTAGCTGCAGAAAATGGACAATGAGTCATGTCCCAGACAGAGGCTGCGTGGGATTGATATTAGCAGAAATCTCTATTTATCTGAAATAAAAGTTATTTCTTTGTTTAGCTGAATTTACTTCAAATATTGCCATAGTTGACAGAAATTCAGAAAAAGATTGTGAATGAAGAGCAGACACATTTATGTAGCAAAAACATAACAGCCAGCAAGACCGTATTTTCAGACTGATTCTAGCTGTTACCTTATGTATTCACAATTGAGGTGTTCTCATGTCAAAAATCCACACATAATAAATATCTTCTGAGCAGCTATATTGCAATTTAGCTTGTACTGAATTTCCAAGGGAGAAATCTTCCTTAAGCTGAAAAAAACCCAACAAGTACAGAGCTGTAAGTGTATGCACAAGAGGATTACAAACCAGATAAGCTTATTTTGAACAGGACAAGGTTCTCACATTTCACATGCTGTTGTGCTTGTTTTTTTCTTAGCAAATTATAAAAGCCCATTCTATCTGCTAGATGCATCTTATACAATTCAGAAAACACATTTTAGAAGAATCTCCTGGATTAAATGTAATGTCTCAACAAACCTAGACATGCCTTCAAATATTTCTTTCTTAAATGGCTTGGATGTCTTGTCTGACATAGTGCTCATGATCATTCCTTTAAAGAAATGTCCTTCAGTGCCTCTAGGTAATAAGCTGCTAGAAAGGTGATCAGCTTGGCTATTGGGGTTACATTCTCATGCCTTGACAATCTGATTGCTATTTTGCATCTATATATGGAGAGCCTGAATTCTGCTCTGCTGCACACTTTTGCAGTAAATGGTTCTAAGGTGAATTGTGATGATGGTGCTGCAAGTGGGATTCAACTTCTATAGGAACATCAGTCTGAAATGGCAACCTAGGTCAACACATTCCTTTCCTTGTGCTACTAGGCAGCTGCAGAGTCCTGAATGGGCTAAATAAACAATCTGCTTCCTGCTATAATACTGCACAAGTTTTTACTGGGAACAAACAAAATCTACAATTTAAAAAAAAAAAAAAATAGTGATCTACAGAAAGGAAACAGGATAAATCAAAGATATTGCTAATATTGTAGGTTCCAGAATAGCAGGATTTGGGACTTTTTGTTGTTGTTTTGGTTGGTTGGTTGGTTGAGGTTTTTTGCATATTCACAAGGATCTAGGACAAGGATTGTGCCCTTCAATCTTAGGGGAATACAACAAAACATGCAAAAAACCCCTAACCATTGCACTTGGATTAGGGGAAAAATTCCTCCTGATCCTAAATCTGGCTACCAGTTTGACTATAAGCTTACTTCAGGTGGCACCAGGAGCAGTGCAGCACTGTGTTTTTGCATCCTGTCTAGACACGTGGCCTATTTGCAGTTGGCTGGTCATTAGAGGACAGAACAAAAGTCAAACAAAAAAAAAATAGGAGCCAATTTATACATCAAGAGAGAAAAGGAAAAAAAAAATCCTTCTTGGCCCAAAGGCAGCCAGTAAATGCCCTGAAGCACAGGATTAATAAAATATAATATATGTCACAAGCAAGCAGAGGTCCAATTTCCTTTCAAAACTGCTTGGCAACTTGGACCCAAAGATTCATGTCTGTCCAAGGCTGCATTGGGTATTGAAAGGCACAGCTTTTTCTGCAGGTATAAATTCTGACTCTGGAAAAAAGAGGAACTTTTTATCTCAGCAAAAATAAATACTGATCTAAAGAGATATTTCAAAACCTGGTGTCAGCAAAATAAGTACTGGGTGGCCAAAACCAGCTGGGCAGCTGGGAAATGGAGTTGGAGAACAGAGGTGCGGGCAAAGGAATCGAAAGCAATGGCTTCACAGCATCATGCAAAGTGCTCTGCAAAAGCCTTCCACAACAGGCCCCTACACTTCTGTCTCCGTATCACATACTAAGATTAATCACTTCGACATGCTATTACTGAGAGGACCAGGACACAAGAAGATACATAAGTAGGACTGGGTACTTGACTGACTGTAGGAAATTTCGTTTCATGTTCTAGGCATCACACTTGAATTCTGTCATGATGGTCATATTACATCAGCAAAAAGAGATAACATTGTGGTGGTTGCAGTCAGGATCATAGCAAAATGTGATCTGTATGCATTTGGGGACATGAGATATTTATTTTATTTCTTTAGCATCCTGAGCACTTTTTTCGGATGTATTTACTTTGCTTTTATGGTTTATTACGGTTATGCTTTCCATAGGTTAATCAAATATAGAACCTGTGGAAGATGAAGAAATTACTTTCATCTAAGACTAATTTGTGTATGTGTGGGTATCTCTGTGAGTGCATTTATGGGTAGAAAAAAAAGAAGAAGAAATTGTTTTTATTTATCTCTAGCTTGAGAAGAAAATATCCATTATTTTTATTGGAGTTAATATTTGTTTCAAAGAATATTTCTGGTGTTGCAGTAGTGCCTATAATTCCATCTGGAGATGAAGGCCCCTACTTGGCATGCACTGTACACAACTGTAACAAAAAACATGTCCTGTCACAAAACCTTTCCATCTGCACAGTTATTTGGGAGGTTAGAATGGATACAATAGGCTGGAGCAGAATGAAGAAATGGGAAAGCAGTTTAATCAGCATAAGCATCAACCTGAAATGAAACAAAGACTGATCTTGCAGTGTTTAATCAAGGCAAAGGGTTCTGTTATCTTCATATACCTCTCTTTTGCATGATGTAGAAGGAAATCCCTACAGAAAGGTCATTCCCTTTTCTGGCCATCATTTGTTTTCAGTGTTATCGATGACAAAAAGAACTATTACTATTTATCCCTGCAGAGGGATTTGGACAGGCTGGAGCAATGGGCTGAGGTCAGTGGGATGAGGTTTAACAAGGCCAAGTGCTGGGTCATGCACTTCAGTCACAACAACCCCAGGCAACACTGTAGGCTTAGGGAGGAGTGAGTGGCTGGAGAGCTGCCTGGTGGAAAAGGTCCTGGGGGTGCTGGTGGACAGCCAGCTGAACATGAGCCAGCAGTGTGACCAGGTGGCCAAGAAGGCCAATGGCATCCTGGCCTGTATTAGAAACCAGCAGGAGTAGGAGGTGATCGTGCCCCTGTACCTGGCACTTGTGAGACCGCATCTAGAGTACTGTGTCCAGTTTGGGGCACCACAGTAGAAGGAGGACATTGAGGTGCTGGAGCAGGTCCAGAGAGGGGCAGTGAAGCTGGTGAAGGGTCTGGAAAGCATGCCTGATGAGGAGAGGCCAAGGGAACTGAGATTGTTTAGTCTAGAGAAGAGGAGACTGAAAGGAGACCTTATTGCTCTCTACAACTACCTAAAAGGAGGTTGTAGCAAGGC